>VZRQ01004009.1:32456-120163 GCA_013397975.1 Machaerirhynchus nigripectus | reverse complement strand
GTTTAGTCTTTTAAGGATGAGCTGTTCCAGTTTCGGAGCAAAGGCTCTCTTCCTCATCTCTAAAAGCAAGGGTTGTCTCTCTCTGTTCGAGTTCCTCACTAGAGTACAGCTCTTCAGTATCCACACACCCCAGTGTGAGTACTTCTCTTCACGGGCTGTGTATGGATCTCTGCACCCCCCTATGCCCTTCATGAATTATAGGGAAACAGTTTGTTGTATTATAGTCCTCACCACGGCTTGCAGGAGAATCTCAGCTCCGGCGCTTGGAGCGCCCCCTCCCTCTCCTTTTTTCACTGACCTCGGTGCTGCCATGTTGGTTTTCCTCTCATGTCCTCACTTTTCCTTTTTCTCTGACTTGGAAGAAAGTTGGTGTCTGTTAGTCGCAGCTGAGAGGCTGATCTCATCCGGGCTCCGCACCAGGGAATTGCTCACCATGTCCCTCGCTGCGAGCCACATGGTCCCTGCCAGCAGTGCATGGCCGGCCCCAGCCATGTGGTCCTCGCTGGCACCGCGCGGGTGGCTCCGGCCTCAAGAATGCCCCAGCCACACAGTCCCAGCCTTGGGAGGGCTGCAGCTGCACGGTCCCAGCCTCAGGAAGGCCCTGGCCACACAGCCCCTGGCAGCCCCCACCAGGATGGGCCCCAGCAGCCATCTCACCATCCCTCGGGAGAAGAAAGAGAACTTCCCGTGGATTTTCCTTTCTTAAATATGTCATCACAGAGATGTTACCAACTTTTCTAATTGGGCTAGTAACCTGCCCATTGTCAGAGCCTTCAGCGATTGGTTCTGTGCCAGAGAAGTTTCGAGCAGCCTTTTTTCCCACTCACTCAAACCAGGCTATGTTAAACCAACACAGCTGCTTAATACATCAAGAAAATAAAAGACGCATAATCCAAGCAGTAGGATAAAAGGCAATAGCCAGAAACTGATGCACAGGAAGTTCCACCTGAATATGAGGAAGGACTTCTTTACTGTACTGATGAATGTGTACTGGAACAGGTTGCCCAGAGAGACTGTGGAGTCTCCCTCACTGGAGATATTTGAGAACTGTCTGGATACAATCCTCTGCTGTGTGCTTTGCCATGACCTTGCTTGAGCAGGGAGGTTGGCCCAGATAATCCACTGTGGTTCCTTCCAACCTTAATCATTCTTACTCTGTAATAATATTCTTGCACCAGCTAACAGTCAAAAAATAATCCTTCTGGGAAAAAAAAGCCCCAACATCTGGCAGGATTCCCATCAGGAAAAAAAAGTGCTTGACTTTTACGTTGCATATGGAAAATTTCACACACATGATCTCTGAGGAAATTGAATAGGAACTAAACAGTTTCTTTCTCCTTTCTTTTTCTTTCAAAAAAATGGTGTTTTTTAGAAGAAAGTGGGAAAATATCATACTAGAAACACAGTCTGCAAGACTTAAAGCCAAATACTCAAAGCTCTTCATTTTGTAGAAGAAATACAATTGCAGTTCTCATAACAGTGAGGATATTGTTCTTACCTATACATTTTCAACTAATCCAAATATTCGTATTTGCTTGAAAGTGGCTTGAAATCAGACTTTTCCGAGAGCAACAAACCTATCATTAGGGACTAGTATAATTGGAGTAGTTTCCATTTATTTAATTAAAATAGTTTCCATTTATTTAATTACAAAAGTATTTCATTTATCTTACCTCTGACATTTTCCTGTTTTCCTTCTGACAGAAGGAAACTGTCCTAGGTTACAATATAGATGTATTTAAGTATTCTATTACCACCAGCTGTGGGCCATTAGCCGTTATCTCCTGCTATGACCCACCCCTGATAACAGACACTGGGCCATCAAGAAACCACTGCATGACTCATGGACTTATCTCATCCTACTGTGAGATGCTCCGCCCAGGAGGGAGGAGCCAAGCATTCCCACCTGGATATAACCTGGCCTTGGAACTGCCTAAGTTAGCCTTTTCCACTGGATTCCCAGAAGAAGACCAGAGCCTTCTACACCACCACTGGACCGTCAGAGGAAGACCAGACCCTTCTATAGGATCACTGCTTCAACACAACCATCACTCCAGGAGGACTGCAGCCACCATTTAATTGGACTGCTACCAACCTCCTGACCATCAGGGGGTCAGGTTTGTACTCTTGACACTGTCAGTGGGTTGGTTTGTTTTGGTTTTTTTTTTTTTTGTACTATTGCCTTTTTTTTTTCCTATTAAATTGTATTTCTGACTTGGAGTCTCTCACTAGTTTGCTTTCAAACTAGCACAGAAACAGAATTGCTGCTGACATCAAAGCAGGGCTGCTATTTGGTACTGTAACTCTAGTTTTCAAAATAACAAATCTAAACGGATTTTCTAATTTCTTGCAGAAAAAAATCTTTAGGCAGAAAAATAAAACATTTTTTTGCTCCAGGATGCTCATCAAACAACTGATGCATTGGTAGGTGCTGTTAATTACTGCAAGGAATGATTTTATCTATTTTAATATTCATCCTCTTTGCACTTGGGTCTTATTTTCCAGATGCTGTCAGGAATTTGTAATAAGGAAGTTGTTATTAGTGAATTCAGACCTGGATCTTTTCCTAGTTAGCCTGGGAAACGAGACCAAGCAAAACAGCAGCTAAAAATTAGAAAACTTCTCTTCTGTTCCATTCAGTGCTGAGCAATGCCATGCTATGCCATCTGCATTATGCTACCCTATGCTACTCCATAGTTAGTCCATTCTTTCTTAGTCTTTTTGGGATACTGCTTTTGGGACAGAAATGGTGATGCTTATGCTACATGACATGATGCCACCTGAAAACTAGAATGGCTGCTGCAGGCTGGATATTAATTTTTAATTGTTAATTAATTGTCATTAATGTTTGTTCTTTAGCTGTCCTAATCTCAGTCCTTCTCTGAAACTATGAATATCCATAAAAGAGCTGAAACTCATATCCTGACACTGTGTACAATGCTGAAAGGAGGAATATGGAAAACAATGCTTGCTGATAATTATTCTTTATACACACTATTTATTGTCTATGAACTGAAGGCACTGCAAACATTGCGGGGGTAGTGGGCAAGAGGGGCTAGAAGACAGGCGCTGAAATTTCTGATTTATTTCTGAGCAATGTTTTAGTGTTCTCTTCAAACGGAATAAAAATGAGTTGTCATAAATTTTTTCTTGCTTGCAGAACATAAAGATTTTATTAAATTACTATCCTTTATTCATGCATCTGAAACATGCATGAATATGAAAGTTTTTAAAAGCAAAACTGTATTTCTGTATTAGAACTCGGGATCATCCTCGTATATAAAAGTAAATATTCTAAAAGGGTCTTCTGGGTTATATTTCTCAGTATCATATGGATTATTTTTCCACAGTAAGTTAGTTAACTGTAATCTTTACAACAACAGAGAAGCAAAGAACTAAAATACTTTAAAAGAAGAATAAGATGTCTATGGAAACCTGTGGCAGGGATATTTTTTCCAGCTATTATATACCAGCAAAAGTAATATTAAAGAGATTAACATAGCTCCTGAGAAACTATAGGGAAATCAGACTTTATTTATTAAATAAACCAGAAAGGAAACACATCTTTCTTCAGCAAAGAGACTCAGGTCAAACTCTTATTATAAATTTTTAAATATGGAAACTCAAGAGTAAATATTAGGTGACTCAAAAATCATTCAAAAAATCAGGAGACTTTTGGTTCAGAGACAAGCTAGTCTTCAATTGTAGTACATAAAAGTATTTTCAAGGCACCCACTTGGATATAAGTCTTTCTTTTAATTTCTTAATTTGATTTGGATTTAACAACTTCTTTTATTTTAAAATTTATCTTTGTTGCAGATAAGACTAGAGACATATATGGGATTTAATACTGCAGTCATTTTAGGACTTCAGAGGTCTTCCTATGTGTTCATTGAGGTGTCTTTTTTTGGATAAATCGTGTTTAAACAGTCTGACTGGCTTCCGTAGTGAAGTAACTGGCTCAGTAGATGAGGGGATAGCTGTAGAAGTCACTTGATTTTAGCAATATGAAGTTTCCAATAGCATCCTTCTTGACAGTCTGTTGAGGCATGGACTGTATAGATAGACCATAAAGCTGGTGAACACTTATGCAGCTACTAGGTTCAAAGGCTAGTTAATGACTCAAAATTAAAATGGTCACTGGTAAAAAAAGGAGTTCCTCTGACACATTTTCTTGTAAAACCTTTGTTTTCACTTTTCACTCAGTTGTATGACTTCTGATAAAAGTAAAGAAGTATTTTATTCAGAAGCAATGGGCAATGGTATGTGTTTATATAGGTTTGTTTATCCTGAGACACCTGTTTGCTTTTCCCATTGTTTTGAGGGATGTGATACAAAACTGTATTTTACCTGTGCCAGGAACCTAAAAAGCCACTATTTCCCGTAAAGTAAAGGCTTTGGTATGTAAAGACATGCTTGTGGTTTGACTTTGGTTCTTTGCTCTCTCAGTGAAGAACTGCAGCCTCCTCAAGGAGGTCTCAAAGCCAAGAGTCGGTACCAGATCTGTATGGGCGACATACTAATTATCTATCTACTGTTTCTCTCACTGAGTTTCTTTCTGCTTCTCCTCACTTCATCACTGAAAACATCTAATATTGCTTAGATTAGTGTAGCAGTTGTCACAGCTCTGCAGCAGCAGTTGCAGACAGAAGGGGAAAGCTCAGACCAATGGAATCACATGTTTCTGTATGTACCTCAGGTCAAAATTTGGGTAATTATTCTGGTCTCTTTTATGTTCATATATTTGCTATCCTCTTCACAACAAAACCAAATGGAACTATCAGCTGTGACAGTTATGTAATGCCTATTTGATATAATATTTCTACTTAAAAACCTGAATCTAAACAAATCTAAAAATCTTAGAATCAGAGAATCATTAAGGTTGCAAAAGACCTCCAAGGTCATCGACTCCATTTGGCTTGACATTCTGCACCAACCACCTTATCTTGTTTACCCTATGTCTAGTATCAATCATATCTTGTAATGACTGTTTTAGCAAAGCTTTTATTCAACTTTTCAGTTTAACTATAATCATTTAAAGTCACAAAAAGTAAGGATTCATGTTCAGATTTCAATCAGGCACTTTTTTCAGGCTATATAGATTTATCCATAGTTTAGCATTTCTCAGCATTTAAGACATTTTGTTGTTGATTTGAATTCTGTCTCTACCTTGTGGTGCAATGATTTTCAACTAAAATGACAGACTGAAACTCTATACTTTTGTATGTTAAAAAGGATTTTAGCACAATATGGTCTGAAATGCTTCATCCCAAAACCCTGCTCTGAAGCATGGATTTTACATAAAAGAGCATGTAAAAATCCAGTCTGAGCTGATCTATAAGAATGTATTGTGACCTGAATAGTAAGGACTTCAGCGGGGGTTACATTTGTCTTTGCTACCTATGCAGATTTGGTGGTGAGAGCCAGCAGAACACTTTATTTCACAGAACTATTGACTATGTTGGTTATAAATAGTCTTAATAAAATCTCAGACTTAATCATGATATTCAAATCCCACATTGATTATGATGATTATAAAAAATGAGGGTAACAAATAGAAAGGATCTACTGTATCTGCAAGGGTATTTGTAGTACAAAGTCAACTGGTCATGCTTTAGAGAAAGAGATTTTTGATGATGACGTCCCCTGTCAGGAGAGCACAAGCTTTACATTAGGAGAAGATGACAGGACTGAATAAATGGAACATCAAGGGACTAGAAATACATAGCAAATAGGCACAGCTAGGAGGTCATTTGGAAAGAGAACCAGCTGGATGCATTTGGTGTGAGGGCACAGCAGCAAATCTATCATCTGTCCACCAGCAGAGAAAAGACACAGGAGACTGGACTGACTTCAAAGAGTGCCTGTACTAGTAAACAGTTTGAAAAGGGGTAGCTGAACTGGAAACTGGTATTCTATCTTCACTTTATTTCTCAGCCCTTCATCTCCACCCTTTATTCCCAAACCCATCCTCTCCTCCTTTTTTGCTCCTTACTTTTCCACCGCTCAGTTCCAGGTACTCTCTTATGGTGCTTCAGGGTAAGAAATGCAGTTATGACTCAACAAGTTGCATAAATATCTGCTGTGATTATTTTGTTTATGGATGACTGATGAGAATTTTATAAATATCTTCCTTTCCTGAATTTTCAGGGACAGTCCAATACCAGCTAACTAAAGAGCTCCTTTGCAAATGGGAAACCTGTCACAAGGTGGTCCCCCAAGGATCAATATTGGTTTCAAAACTGTCTGATACCTTCATAAGTGATTTGGATGACAGCATTAGGTGTACCCTGATGAACTCTGCAGAACATACCCAAGTGGGGAAATGGGCACTTTGGGAGAGTCACCCTGAAGACCCCAATAGGCTGGAAGACTGAGCTAACAAGTACCTTATGAAGTTCAGCAAGGACGAGTGTAAAGTTCTGCACCTGAGAAAACATAATCCAGGAGTCCAGCACAGGCTAGGATCTACCCAGCTAGAAAGCAGCTCTTTGGAAAGGCTCCTGGGGGTCCTGGTAGACAGTAAGTTCCATATGAGTGACCAGTGACTCTCTGCAGCAAAGAGAGCCAACAGGATGCTGGGCTGCATCAAAAAGACCATCACCAACAAAGATAAAGTGTCCCACTCCAGTCAGCGCTTGTCAGGTCCTACATGGAATACTGTGTGCAATTTTGGTCCCTGCTATATAAATCATATGTGGATAGGCTGGAAGTGTCCAAAGAAGGTCCATAAAAATAATCAAACTATTGTGAAGCCTGTCATATGAAGATTGGCTGAGAGGACAGGATTTGTTCAACCTTTAGCAAAGAAGCCTTAGGGAAGACCTTATCACCATGTTAAAGTATTTAAAGGATGGCTACAAAGAAGATGAGGCCTCCCTTTTTGAAAGGAATCACAAATAAAAACAGGGGTAATAGGTAGAAGTTACTCCTGGGGAGATTCCAATTGGACAGAACAGGAAAATTTTTCACAATGAGAGCAGTCAGCCACTGGCTCAATCTCCCCAGAGAAGGGCTGGATTCCCCAACATGAGAATTATAAGATTCAGCTGGACAGGATGCTGGACCACTTTGCCTAGACTGGGCTTTTGACAACAAAGGTTGGACCAGATGATCATTGAAGTCCCCTTCCAACCTTGTATTCTGTGATTATATGAAATTCTATCTTCTTCCATGATTAGCATGAGCTGTTGACCTGTCCCATGTTAATGAATTTTCAGTGAACTCCACTGACACTCTGTCTCTGAATAACTCACTGTCCCTATGATAAGGACTATTTCATGGGTAGCACTAAAGAGCATGTTACTCTATGAGAGACTTAAGTCTTTTTCACAATCCATTTCTGTTATAAAATAGCACACTCTGTCTCCTTTCCTTCAAAGTTGATCTGTGAAGTTGTTCTGACTGCTCAAAAGACAGTTTCTGGAGGGAAAACCTATCTCCCTAGAAAATCTATCTATATTTTACTGCATATTTATCTTGAACTTTTTATTTAATTGGCCCTTGGATATAAACCTGACTAGTTGGCAGCCCACAAAGCTTCTATTCTATTTATTTTCAGAACCAGTGGAGGCTTCTACAACCTTTGCTGCCTAAACAAATTAGCAAAATGCTCTGTTAAAAACCACCAAAGGGACTTAGGAGCATGAACCTCTGTAGATCTGAAAGCCCTAGCTAATAAAATATAAGACACCAAGTAATTCCATTGAAATTGCATGACTAACTGCTTTTTGGGTTTTGTTCTAATCTAGAAATAATGCTTGTATTGTCAGAGGAAAGTTCCACTTATTACTGCATAAGGAGGACATTTTAGCAGTGTAAAGAGTGATCCATTATAGTTTAAAGAAAATTTTCTTATTGTCGGGTTTCACACCATTTAACCATCACTTAGTGGTTTTGTCTAACTGTAGAATTTGTCTATAACAATGAAAAAAGGCAAATTTATATGCAGTCATTTGGAATAAATTTGAAAATTTTCTTTCTTAAAGAAAATATAATTTTGTATTCCTTAAAACATCATATAATATTTGTCACACACGGTTCATCAGTTGTGTGGTGTAAGGGCTGTAAGCATCTTAGGTGATACAGTTTAACATTTGCTACTTGCTTATGGGAATTGTCTTTATTTATGCTACCAGGCATCTATTAGCATGACAGGAATGGTGGACAGCAAGTTAAACAGGTCTTATAATCAACATCTACAAATATAAGTCATTTATCATGCCCATGTCAAATTTATCAGACACATAACCTTTCTGGAAGGAAGAAGGAACCACAAGAAGGGTTAACAGATTTAGAATGCTGCTAAAGTCTTAACAAGTAAGCATATGCAACAAAGAACTTATTTAATATTTGTCATTCTTTGTTGTCTCTGCTGGTACAGAGTAATTGAATAATCTATTTGCTATTTACTATAGCTGCATGACATCCTATGGTGCAACCATTTTCAATATGAATAAATGTTCTCAATAAATGTTGAATGGGAAAATGCGCTGGTGTGGAACCAATGAATTGAAAAGCTCATTCAGGACCTGATCCTGTGAAACACAAAATGAGCCCTGTAAGTGGTTATTCTCTCAGTTTGTATTTCTCTGACAGTTAAGAGGCTGATTATCACCAAATATATTCCGTATCCTGCAGGATCAGATATTAATGATCAGTGATTCTGGCAAATGAGAATGTTTGATATGAAAATGTCATTAAAACTAGCATTCTTCATCCTTCCTAAAATGTTTTTCTGTGAAACTCAGTTTGAAAACACAAGAAAAATAACTTGAGGCCTTCTGAAGTTAACTCTTATCTGTCAAAACTGTCATTGTGGATATATATTCAAGATGTTACTATGATTTGTTGTTTCTTTACCGACTGTTTTATTGTTTGCATTTTAATTAATGATGGGAATGAAAAGTAACTGTAATACAGCATAATACAAAGATAGACTATTAGATGCATCAATCAAGCATATTTTATTTCACTAGTATAACCAATTTGCTAATTTGCAAATTTAGATTTGCATGCAGAGGATCATATTGAAGAAGAATAATTGTGATGGGAAACATAATTTTGAAAGTTCATGTCATCAATAAATGAAGACTAGGAATCAGACGATCAGTATTCTCAGTCATTGTGTTATTGAAAACTACAAATATTGAAAAATAATGCATGTTACATTACTTTTATGACATCTGTGAGATTGTATGTGTGGTACTATTAATTTAATTAGTACATCCTTATAGAAAAAGAAACACAATAATTAATGGAACATTGCATTTATCAAGAGCTCATTGAAATGCATTTTGATAGTTTCTATTACATTTTATGTTATTCAGGTTTTATTCAACAGATGACTCACTAGATGGGTATATGCAAGAAGAATGTCTATATTTCACAGAAAATGGAAGCACCGTATACTGGTAAATATATATAAAAAAGTGAATGTTCATGTAACTGTTCCACTTTGGTAAGAAATGAAAAAAAAAACTTTGAATTCACTTTTAATAATATTCTTGGGCAAGAGTTAGGCATTGGGAGCTCCTAAAGTAAAATGTTTTCAAAAATTCTAAGTTAATTGTGTCTTCATAGTAGCTAAAAGAATTGTAAAGAGAGAATAAACAGGGGGAGAAAATGGGAATTTCAGCTGAGTATTTAGTATAGTGAAAACAAGCTAGATTTTATCAACATCTCAGATACATAAGGCAGATTCACAGGCAAAACCAGTTTGTTGAAAATGTAGTATATCATGGTCAGTTGAGAATTTTTATTTAAAATAATATCACCAAACTGAAATTATTTTTGACTTGTCATTACATATTAAAAATATTCGAAATATTTATCTTGAGTTTCTCTCATCTTGACTTCTGAAATTTCTGCAGATTTTTCTTTTGTTAATTAGATTTTATTTCCATTGAAGTTAAGTTTTCCTTCTTCACCTCTGTGTTGTGGTTTAACCTCAGCCGGCAACTAAGCCCCATACAGCCTCTTGCTCAGTCCCTGATGGCATGGGGGAAGGAACCAGAAAAGTAGAAATGAGAAAACTCATGAGTTGACATAAAGACAGTTTAATAGATTAAAAAAAAGCTGTGCAAACCAGCAAAGGAAAACATGGAATTAATTTACCACTTCTCATGGGCAGGTAGGTGTTCAGTCTCCTGAGAAAACTGGGCTCCATCATGCACGATAGTGATTTTGGAAGACAAAATGCATAACTCCAAAAGTATCCTCCTTCCACCTCGCCTTTCTGCTATTTCCCTTCAGCTTTTATTGCTGATCACAACATCATATGGCATGGGATACCCCTCTGGTCAGTTGGGGTCAGCTGTCCTGGCTGTGCCCCATCTCAGGTGCATGTGCATGCCCAGCCTCCTTGCTGCTGGGGTGGGGTGAGAGGCAGAAAAATCCCTGACCCTGTGCAAGCAGTGCTCAGCAATAGCAAGAACATCCCTGTGTTATCAACACTGTTTCCAGCACAAATCTGAAACATCGTCCCACTGTAGCAACAATGAGGAAAATTATCTCTATCCCAGCCAAACCCAGCACATTCTGCATTCCTTATTTCCTACAAAATGTATTTATTTTTAGTTTGTTTCTCATTCATTATTTGTATATTCTTGGAGTGTGTTACCTCACATGCTCTTCCATTGGAGGTCTGCAAGCTGTTCATGATTGGTTCTGTCTCGTCAGTTGAAGTCTGTTTTTTCTTGAGTCAGTGCTTGTTTGGCTGTTTGTTTTCTTGTTTGTTTGAAGCTGTTTCTGCAGAAGCACTCCACAGACTGTCTGCTGAAAGGTAATCAAGGACCAGCATCTTTGAAAAGGAGTCTTCCAGCCCAAGAAGAAATTGGGTGCACTTTTTCACTGATGACTTCCCTCTGATGGCTTTTTAGGTGACAATTTTACTCTTCTTTGAGACAGCAGTTATTCACTGACTTGATGTTGGAAAGCTTGCCAGCATCCTTTTCTGTTCTGCTTCAGGGAGAATCAGCAATCTGAAATATAAACAAAAAAGTGTTCCACTTTACCCTTATCTTCCCAGGGCCCAAAGGATAGAGCTATCAGTGGGTCTGGGAGAGCTGCCTCAGAGTGACACCCTTCTTTGGAGGCCTGTAGAGCCAGAAGAGGAAAATAAAAGTGAGAAAAAGTGGTTTCTATGGACCTCCTGCTCCGCAAATCCCTCCAAGAGAAAGCAAGAGAAGCAGCAGACTTTGCATAAGGTTGTTACAGGTCCCTGAAAAGTATTTGCATCAAAAATTGTAAGGAGAGAAGCAGAAGAGAGCAGGTGGTGCCCTGCAGGAAAGATGATGGTCTCTATTCAGAGAAGCATGATAAATTCTCAGAAGTCACCACAGTGACTACTGTTGAAAAGAGCCCACCACAGCATTTCATTCCGAATTTTTAGAGGTGATAGCAGGGCCCCTACTATTGAGTTTTACCTCCACAGTAAGATAGTAAAATAACGATTCAAATTTCTTTTGCTTATTCATTTCATGACCATTTATATAACAATTTCTTACATTCGTATAATGCAATGTCACCTCCTGAGAATACACACAATACCCCTTTCCTTCATTATAGCACTTGTTCTTACACAGTATTTAGTATTGTTCAGTTATGGGGAACTTTTCCATTTTATTGTTCCCTAAAGGGCAGCATCATGCTTTTATCTTCCTCAGTATCTCAATTCTCAAAAGTCATTTAAGCTTTTGGGTGCCTATCTCTTTTCCAGGTCAAAAAGGCTGAAATGTTTACTCTAAGTAGTTTATTTTAAAATATCTTTAATATTTTAAAATCTGTTTCATTTGCAAGTTTGTGTTCAAAATTAAATTTTGTTTAAATAGTGAGAAACAATGAGAAAAGTTTCTGATTTGCTATCTATATTATTTTACATTGAGAATAGAATCACATCTTAAATTTGATCTTAGTAACAAAGAGGGTTTTTCCTACCTATAGCTAATTTTGTATTTTAAAAATGTACAGTTAGAATGAATTAAAAATATTTTTCAAGAATTCTTAGAAAAATAGAAACAGGAAAAATGTTTCACAGATTCTGAGAACTACTGAAAAATGGAGTAATATTTAAAAAAATATTTTTGTGGGTAAGGGGAAGCCAAGGTGGTTCTGGTTTCTAGTGATAGCTTCTGATAAATTTCTTTTATATTATTTGATCTTTTAATCATTTTGTCTTCACTGTTAACTTATGCATAAAGGAGTATTTGGAAAAGAGAAGGGAAAGAAAGTAAAGTCATAAAGCAGTATGTAAAAGTTTGGCTGGTCAGTGTAACACACCAGTCTCAGGCTGATACTCTCAGATTTCACTTCACTGCTGTGCATAGGAAGTCTGAGCTAACAAAAACACCAAGAAGAGATAAATGAGAAAGTTTGCAACAGTCATGAAAATCTGAAAACACAATAGTAATGAAACATCTCTGTGTTTCCTCGCAGATACCTTTCCCAGTGATTGTAAACCTGACTTAGCTAACAAATATTCATTGAAAAGAAAGACAAAAAAAACAAGAAGTAAAAAAAATATCACTGCAGGCAACAAATTAAGTTTCTCGGTGACAAAATTTACCTTGTAATAAGACCAAATGTACTAATGCAAGTTTCCTAGGGAGTTCCGTCTATATTTTTAGGTAAGGGAAATATTTGTGTTCGTGGGTTAATAAACAGCATCTTTTACATAGAGAAACAATGGAATTAAGTAAAAGTTTTATAGCTGCTGCTATTATTTACAATGAACCAGATGTATTAAAAAAAAAACAAAACCTAAACAAAATAAATGGAACCACAGCATTTGCTATTTTTTTACACTAGGTGAACATAAGTATGTGATTCTTTACACTCACATCTGGCCTAAAACTCACATCTGGTTAGAAAATGACATTGCCACATATAAGCAGACTACTCCAAACTCCAATTTATTTGCACCATAACAGATGGTAGAAGATTGGTAGAAGTAATAATGATATTAATAAGAATGGGTCATACAACCTTTAGATTGGTTCTGGATTACTACAATGGCTTAAAACAACTGAGAGATTAAATGTCACCAAACTCAGGTGATCTCTGCAAAAGTTTAATTATTTTAGAGAGGGAATGAACTATTCATGGCCCTTACAGTAAGCATGGAAAATGTCTGGCCAGGTGGCAAGCTGAGGCTATTGCCTGATCAGTCCATTTTGCCACCACCCTGAGTACCACCACAGCCATTTGTGTCACTTGACCACCTGGCCTGTCTAGTTGCCATGAGCTCTCTAGAGCAGGGGATACCATTTCCAGTTACTTCCTTTTTTTTTATAGTGTAGAGGAGCCTAGATCACTGATTAGTAAACATGTTAATAGAATGAAACACACTGAAAATCCAGCAGGGAACTTAAGCATCATCTCTATTTCAAAGGTGTAAAAATATTTAATGTAATAACTTCTATAAAACAATAATAATAAAGAGTTACAAATGTTGTGCTTTTTAATCACATAAATATTGTTATAAATAATCGAAGATGGACATTCTGAACTTTTCTAAGAAAAAAGACTGACTTAATAGCAGTAGATAATAGTTTGTCAGTTTTTTTATTTGTGAAGTCTTCAGGTCTTTGTAACACAGCTAGGCTAAGGGAGAATTTTGATGTTATCAGCTTTTATCTTTTAAGCCTATTGTTTTTGTCATCTTTCCTGACATCACTATGTAATCTGCAGCTGTGCCAATGCTGGTGTGACAATTCCAAATAAATGTACTGTAAACAAAAGAAATTGGTTTCCTAACAATAAGATCAGTGTGAATTCTTTCTGAAGAGCTTCATCCCCCAGTCAAGTTTCCTTCAAAGTAGGAAACCATCTGTGAGAGAGAAAATAAAATTTAAGACATTCAAACAACAGTGAAAAGGAATAATGAATGGATTAGATGGAATGCAGCAGGGAGTTCAAGTGTTTATATTCATATTACTTCAAGGTACTGAACTCCAGAGTGGTGAATTTACGAGACTGCTTGTAAATACCAGACATATTATTATTTTCATTAAGGATAACAGAAATGGTCAATTATAAAACAAAAGAGAAGACAAAAATGAGAGAGCAAATATTTAATTTTCTGATTTAACCTACCTTTTCAAATCTCCTTCTCCTTTACCTGACCCCAGTAACTACTTAGACTTATTCAACTCTATCCTTTCATGCACGTATCCATGTATCTGTGCCCACACATATAAAAATATAAAATATGTTGGTTTACTATTTAATAATTTATATTTTATGTAAGATTCATTTCCACATTATTTACTGAACTTTTTTAATATTTTACCATCTTATAAGTGAAGGAAGTCTTAGAGATTATTTTTTATTTTGTGGATTTTGGTCAACAAGAAACAGATTGCAGTAAGTTCTGAGAGTATCCGATAGTAATAAATTAAAAACTATGACTTTAAAACAAGCTTGCTTGGAAAAAAAAAGGAGTAAGGAACACAAAGGCTTCCTTTTTTCCCCTAGTTTTTCTATTTTGAAAATGTAATGGTTTTCTCTAAAAACACGATAGTCAGTAAAGGTAACAGTTCACAGCAGTAACTCCTGGTGTTTCACATTTATGAAAATGTAAAATGAATGTTAGGTTTCAAGTCAAATATTTACATGCAAATTTACATGAGTATTTGGTATCATTAAGCATTTGCTTAATGATAAAATTGTACATGGTTATCTCACTCTCAAGCCCAGTTTGACTACAGAATCAAGTGATTAAAATACCAAAACAAACCCAGACACCAGCAAATTTTCTGTTATAGTTTGGGTTACAATTGCAGGAGATATCCCATCCTAAAATGTGCCAGTGTCGAACCCCACACTGCAGTTCAGGGAGGGCTACTCAGCTGCTCTAGCCCTGTGAGATAATTGTCTGACCCAGAACAGCCACACCATCTGCTTCAGTGTGCGGCCGCACGGACACTCACAAATGCATGGATAGTGGAAAAAGCTGGCAATGCCATTTGAGGGCTGACAGAGAGCATGCCCTAGAACTCAGATGCCTTTTGCTTAAATTGCTATGGAAGAACAACCAGAGGAAAATGCAAGACAAAATCTTAATAAATTAAATATATTTTAGGGAAGTTTTTGTCAAAAAGAACATTATTATTCTTGCTTACTGGATTCAGCTACAGGTACAGATGTTTTCTAATCATTTCTCCAATAAAATCAACATTCCCTATAAATCCATATAATTTTGAACGGAATAGTATTAGTATTTGTGAAAGTCCTCTGAGCAGATGTTGCATCTATATGCAGCAACAGTTATCAAAAAAGTAAGACTGATATGAAGTCTATTAATATATTTCAAACTTTGCCTGGAAGCATTGTTGAGGGCCAGCAGATCCCTTTTTCTAAATGCTTAGTTCTCCTTAACTTTCCATTGAAGGCTGCCAGTGAAGTTTTAGTACATTTTTCTGCAACAGGGAATTCTGTCTAGAAGCAACTAAAATAGACCATTTTTTCATTTCTCATGGGCCAGCAAACATTCATCAGACACTATTGACTGTGAGGCGTTGCTGAATTGGGTTAGATTAAGACTGGCAAATTAAAGATGAAAGGATCTGCACCACAGATGAATTGTGTTTAGCCTTCTTTAATAATGTTATTATGAAGGTTTTAAAATTATTGTCAGTGTTATTTTCTGAATATATGTTTTTTCTTGGGCTTAAGAGTAAGTGACCAACAGAGGCTGGGACTGATTTTGATTCCTAATGTAGATACGCAGAGAAAAGGTGGAAAATGAAAACCATAAGAAATCTGAAAGTTGGCATACATGCTTCTCTGCGTATGGACTTTGTTTCAGACCTTTGTGCCTGAAAGTCATTACAGAGATAGGACACATCCAGAAATTTTGGCAAGAGGAGGGGGATCATTTGAGGACATTATATTGTCCAAATAAAATTTGGAATTTAAAAAGATCAACATGTCTTCCATATTAAAAAAGACTGTTTCTACATGGAGTTTAACTAACCATGCAATAGGTAAAACATGAGCACATTGTAGAGTATTTTTAAAAACACTATAGAACAGAGAGTGCATGTGATTAAATGAATGCTATCTATATTTTTGGTAATATTTATCAGTAATAATATCCCATTAATGAAAAATAATGTTGAAAGCTATGATGAATATTGTTCTTGAAAAGATAAATGCTGTGTAACTGAGTTCTCCATTATATACCACACACTTCTTAACTTTACTATGGTAGGAGATACTTCACATATTTTGCTTGAGAAGGCCTCTTGAAATGGACTTACAATTGAATACAAGTTTCTTCAATAATTAGGTTTTCTACTTTAAAAATTGCATATTTCAATTTTTGATGTATTTTTCTTGTGATATAGGGATGGGAATATGAGTCTAGGAGACGTCTCATTTTAAAATTCTATTTTTAATTGATTGTGCAGTTCAAAGCTGTGAGGTATTGCCAATTTGACATACTTATATTTTATAGTGATCCATATTATATCTAAGGCTGTCATAAAGCGTCATAGGAAAATCAAAGGGTCTTACAAATTATTTAGTGAAACATATTGTTTTCATCTTCATTCAAAAGTTTTGAATTATACCACCAATGTAATAAGGATTCAAGGTGATATTTTTAAACCTATGAAGAACTTTCTTTCTGTCTGCAGTTGCATGTATACATAAAACTAACTCATGGAATGAAATTATTCTAAATTATCCTTAATCTATCAAAGTTAATGATTTAATCATGATCATAATTATTGCAATTATTACAATATTGCCATAATAGTCCAAATAGTTGAAAGTAGCTATTAGTCGTGTGTTACATTTTGAATGTTACAATTCAACTTTGTTCTAATTATACAAAAACATCAGCAAAACGTAGAAACCTCACATTAATCTACATATTACAATACTGAAAAAATCTATTTAAATTTTACAGCTAATGTGTCATTGTTTTAGGTGGATAGCTCACAAAATTTTTATGTTTGTATATAAGCATATTCTCATATTCTTATGGTTGTACTTTGTCTTTTCTCAAAAAGAACTTTGTTTTGTGATTTTATTTTAGGATTTGGTTTCAATTTAAGAGACAAACTAAAAAAATTCTATCAAAAATTTTTATTTATTTTACCTCTGGGTAGTTTACAATTATATAAATGCGTGATATTTCATTATCTAAATGTTTTTATTAGTATATTTTAATGTTGAAATTGAGGGGGAAGAAAGGAAAATCATTATGTTTTATAGATGGAATGTTCCTAGAAAGTTGCCAACAATGAAACATTATGCAGAGAGTTTGCTCTTGCCAGCAACATACAACCTTGATTGTTTTTAATTGGGCAATTATAATTAAAATACCTCCACAAAAGAACAAAATTTAATGATATTGCAGGATGTACCTGTCTAAAATTTTCATAAGCCTTCCCAATCATGCATCTTAAATAGGAAGGTGTTTTGTACAATGATATTCACTATTAAAGAGAATAAAGAAAGCAAAAGTTAAATTTTTATTTTAAAAAATTTTAGCTATATTTTAGAGATAAGATATTGTTTTCCAGGGCCAAACTGTATCCTTTTCTCAAAATGACCTGTAACACACGCTTAAGGATAAGTAAAAAACAAATATATTAGGATTTAATTTTTTGTTTTAAATTTATTTCTCAGTTAAATTTTATAAATTGAAAAATATAAATGGAAAACAACAGGAAAGATAATTTACTTTTCCATTTCAATTATCATTTCTTGTCTATAAGTTGAATCTCTTGTTTCTTTCTGTCTTTCAGGTTGGTGAATCTTATACTCTTTGGTTTATTTAGATGTAGGTTACTTCAGATTCAACTAAGGAATCAGGCCTCATGCCCTGAAAAACAGATGGTAGGACAACATATGACAATGTAACTCATTGTAAATAATTGCAGTCTACAACTAAAGGAAGAATTAACGTAATTCACAGTGATATATCCTAGAATATCTGTAATTACTTAACCTAAGGATCATTTTTGAATGTTAAATAATAGCATCTTAGTGAAAATTAGAGTTAAAAAATATGTAAATAGAAATTTAAAAGTTAAAAGAAATTATTTTCATATTGGAAAATTATCCAGATTACTACTGATAAATTTTAATGAAGTGATGGTGCAGCATCACTTTGCTGAGAGGAGGTTATCAAAACTGAACACAGTCCTCAAAGCTGGAGATAGCACTAAAAGAAAAGTAGAAATTTGTGTGATAGAAGAACTGTGGGATTCCATTTACAAAGGCAGTAAGGGCTTAATCAATATTGCTCAAAATATAACAAAGCTTCAAATTGCGATTTTTAGGCTTTTTACCTCATCCATGAGAAAAAGAGGAAGGTAAACCATAGAGAGACAAACGACTTTGAAGGACAGTAAAAAAAAATTCTGCCTTTGACTAATAAGGTTGAAGATATTACTATTTTCAGGAAATGTGAATTGCCTGTCTCTTGACATGTCCCCCTGCAGACATGTCTTGACAGTCATAAGACAACAAATAACTTTCTGGTTTTTCAACTGCTGTTCAAAAATGTCCCAGTATACATATTTTGACAGAACATTGCTCATTTTCTAGTTTTGAATATGAAGTTGTTTTTCTGTTGAGATGTGGTGATTTTTATGTTGCTAAAAAAGAATGCTTTCCAAATCAAGGCAGAAAGATACCCTTTACCGCTGATGAACATCATGAAGAAGAAATATAAGCTAAGAAATCTGAGGTAGTTAGATTATAAAATTTACATAAATATATACATATATATATACACATATATATATGCATCTTCCCAGCATTACAGACAGAAAAAATGAACATCAATTCAAATAAATAAAATCATATTCTCCAGAAAATAACAGAGATGGAGATGATAAAATCTAAATTCTCATTAAAAAAAACCAAAAATAGTGTTTGGTGGTTTTTCAAATGAAACCATTACCCAGCTGATTTACCCAAATCTCTTTAAAAGTGACGGATTAAAAAATTGAAGAAACTAAGGGAGAAATGCTTGCTCTGGAAGAATTGCCAAGACACATTTTTTTTCAGAAGAGTCATGAATCTTTATGGTTAATTCTGCAGGGATTTTTCAGACAGCAGTTAGCAAACAGGTTGCTTTCTTTGTGATACTGATGGTGTTGGTTCACAGTTTTCAGGTCTGTGTGATTTGGTTCCCCAAAGCTGTAAACCTCATGGAAGTGGTCATTGCTTACAGACGTGGTGCAGACAAGTTGAAAAATCTTGAGCTGACTTACATCCTACTGACTTCAAATGGATCACTTGCTTTGAATATTAAATCAGTGCAGTGTTGGCTCAAACTACTGTTTCTGCTAGAGGGAAAAGTAATATATTTTCATGCTTATATTTTTGGCAACTAATTAGTGGATATTAAGGTGGTGGAAAGAAATACATCCTGCGCTCAGAATTTAAGTGTAATAACTCCAGTTAAACCACTCAAACCAGAATTTCAAAATATCAAACTCTGATAGTACAAGTGTTGTGTGAACACTGGTGAGATCACACCACAGCTCTGAGGCTCCACATCTGTCTGTTGACGTGGCCCACAGAGCAAATAGTCATGAAGAAAAGCACTTCAGAAACATGTTCAAAGAGACTGGGCTTCTGCTGCCCTCCTGTTTCACTTTGATCCTTTCAGTTTCGGGTGTTTCACTTGTTTTCATTGCTCAGTGTATTTCCCTCTGGTTTGCCCATTGTTCCTGCAAATGAACTACAGCTTCTACTTCTGTAGATAGCGTTAATCTCTGCATCTGAATTGACACCAAAAACACAGTTTGTGACTGAACTTTGCCCCAAGGTGGGCTGCAGGTGCTGCTGTTTCTGTGTTCATTCCTGCTGCCATGACTCTACGGGTGACTACTCAGATTCACATACACAGAGGAGGGAGAGTGGAGAAGAAGTATTTCCAGATATCTGTCAGCTCCTTTAGGTCTCTCTGCAGACAAAAGGAAGATTGTTGCTCCACCAGCAATGTGGTTCAGACCACATAAAGCTCAGTTGCTATTTTGTCTTGCCTTGCAGGAACATATGTCTCTCTAGTGAATGAAAGAAGTCCAGGGAGAGATTAGGTAAAAGTTAGTGATAATGAATGCCAAATATAATAACCATTTTTTAAATTGAACTCAGAAAATCTACAAAGATGTCATTCCTGGAAGTTGTCTTTTTGTGTGTGGAGCAGGCTTACCAGGAGATCTATTTTCTTGCTACCATAAAATGGTTTGGGTTGGAAGGGATGATAAATCATGTAGTTCCAGCTTCTCTACCATAGGCAGGGATGCCACCCCCTAGACCAGGCTGATCAGCGAAATGCTATGTTTAAATGTTTGTTTGAAATTGCTAATGCATTTGTGCAAAACAAGGATTCAGAATTCACCCCAGTTTTTATTTCTTTTTTTGATAAAAATAAAATTTTTCATGTATGTTATAATTTAATGAAAATGAATTTTAGGCATGTGGGATCAATATGACAAATTTAATCACATTTTTCATTAAATAAAAACCAAAATTTTACTTAGATTTGTGATTCATTAATGATCTGAGAGTCCACAGCCTTGAATTCCTAGAGGTCACTCTGTTTAACAAAATGCAAAGCCTGATGGAAAGTCAGTTCATTACATGTAAATTCATTGATCTGCCATGGCAAGTTACAGAACAGCTTAGGGAAGGTTTGTAAGTTGAAATCCTGGGTTCCGTCCTCTGATCACAGATTTTTCTGCAGTCTGTCTTCCAACCAGCTGTCACACAGCCAGTAGTGTATTGCACCAGCTTTTAGGCTGTGATAACTTCTGTGCATGGCCACAGATGGGTGATGAATGGTTGCTGGCACAAACTCCAGATGAGTATGTATTAAAAAAGATAATGATAATTATCAAAGCATTTGGGAGCTCTTCTTTCTCCTTCACTTGCCAGAGGATTGAAGACAGTTCCTGATCACGGCTACTGTGAGGTGCCAGGTGGAGAATTCTCTCTTCTATAATTTACAGTTGTTTCTTGGGGGTTTTCTCCATTAATACTAATTTAATATATTATTTCATAGTAATCTATATCCTAAAATCTGTACTTTCTCTCTTAGATCTGGAATGATGTTACTTACTGCAGGGGTCTCTTGATGCAGGTTAAAACTTAGAATCAGATTAGTGTTCTCTCAGCTATCTATATTGCATCATAACATTTTACTGTAGAAAGCAAAGAATCACTGGTTGAACTACAACGAAGCCTCAACATCATATCTGCATCAAGGTTAACAACTGTAAAGTCCCTGAGTAGTAGTGCTCAACAGTCTCAGATTTTTGGTTCTGAAAAGTAATTGTGAGATGTTTTATTGACACAAGACATGTCTTTTGTACATGTCCTATGGATATTTCAGATATGACAGTTACAGATGTATTCCTGTTGAAGTTATATCTCTATTTTGTAAAAGTATTCAAAATCTCTAAAGGTTTATAAAACATTTATTTTAACAAGGATGTAGATTTCAGATTCTAAAATAATCACTTTCTTAGGTGAAAGTTCACCTTATTGAGAATACTAAGAGTAGGATATGTATAACATTTTACATGGAAGTGAGATATCGAATTTGCCTTGGCCATCGATCTTGTCTTCCTAGATGGCAACATAGGAAATCTTCAACAAGGCAATTCATGTCTATTTCAGTGTGAAGCAAATCAATCCATATATTAATTAATTGTACAGTTAGATTGTATTCCCAATTTCTAGTCTTAATACAGAAGAGATTTATCCCAGCAAGTGAGAAATTTGAGAAAGATAAACCCCGTGAAAGTTTTACTATTGAGTTCCGGTTGTCCCAGTTTGAGAGAAATTCGAAAGAATATCCGAAACGAACGTGCTCTGATAGAAGGCAGGTTGCAGCCACCCCTCCCCCACCAGGTTCAGAAAGAATTTTCCTCAGAGGTAAGTGAAAAAAACCCTATTTATTTAACAAGTAAAGAGCACACAGGCACGAAAAAGAAAAGAATAATACTAAATAATAAAACCTCCTGCTGTGGAGAGAACCTGGGTAGATTTCAGAGTACTTTGTGGGTGTGGCTTTCTCCTCTCCGGAGCTGGGGTTCGGTGTGGGCCCCTCCGGGCCGGTGTAGGGCCTCCTTATGATGTTCTGGTGTTGCTGAACAGTCCAGAAAAGAAGAAGAAGCCAAAGTCCCAAGGAAGCAAAGGAGTTTAACTCTCTGTCTCTCTCATGAGAAAAAGAGCCAAGGGCAGGGAAAAGCAGGAAGGTGCTTTCCTCCACTCTGCAGCAGCAGAACGCAGGGGAGTGTAAATCTGTGTCCTTGAACACAAAACCACTTGAGTGTTTTTTCTCCCTTTCTCTCAGACCCAGCTTAAAGACACAGAAAGGCACAGGATTAATTTCTGGCATAGAGCAGATGATAGGGAATACAGTACCATACAGTCACCCCAGTCAGTGAATTCAGGTAGATTGAGGGGTTTGGCTTTTTCTTTTTCCTATCAAGATCTTTTCTTCATTGTTTCAGAAGTGGAAGTGACAGTCTAAAAAATATTTTTCCTGGGTTGTTTTAGCAATTTGTTATCTTTTATTTTAAAGATGGAGTGACCCAAAAGCTTCATGTATGTCTGACTTCCGTCTTTAATGAAAACTAGTTCTAGAGACTCAAAATGAGCAATGTAATGATGTTTTGACACAGGAATCTATGTCTTTTTGAGTACATTAAAGCAATGGATTAAAAACAAAAGTTCCTTTGGATAACAGTGGAACTGAGTGATTGTCTCAAAAATCTGTCAAACACTGCCAGGCACTTCATTGAAGATATTAAATTAACTAGAATTCAGACATCGCATTTATCTTTTTCTTTTATTTCCAGGTAAAGCAGTGGGAACTTTACCACTATTCCTTTGGGATCAGGAACTAACAGTATAGTAATAACGCTTTTTTTTTGGCATGCATTTTTCTAACTTTTCTGATCAAATTCATTTAAATGAAAAGTCGTTGTCAGATCTAATTTTATCACCTTCTTACTCATAATTTCCTAATAGATTAAATTTTTCCCTCACTGATTGAAAAAAAAACAAACCCAAAAACTGAAGAAAAAAAAAAAAAAGCAGAGAAAAAGGAGAAAAATCTTGCCAGATTTGCTTAGATAATGTTATATTCTAAATAAATCTGACACTGCTGTTTGCAAGTAAATGTGTCTAGGGGGTATTCTTTTTCCCAATAAACTCCGTAGCATAGAATCTCTTTTCATAATATATGAAATTTAAAGAGCATATAAATACTCACATTTAGATCTTAACTATTTAAATATTGTTACTAGATAAGATATTTGAGCATTACTCTGGCTAGCAGTTTAAATGATGTTTTCCACATTGTTTTTTACCAAAAACTATGCTGAGGTATCCGTTTTTTATTGAAAGATTTATTACAATAGAAAAAAATTCAAATGTATCGAGCTTAATCTTTTGACTACAAATCTATGTTTTGATTGATTATAGCTGTTGGAGAAATGTGTAAAAATTTATTTTTGACTTGCTGTAAGACAGCAAGTTATTTTTCAATGTGTCTTGTACACAAATAGAAGAAGTGACAGCAACTTTAAACTCGTGTACTTTTTTAGTTCAGTTTTTATCTCAGTTGTAGGTGGTCTTGAAAACAGAAAAATGTGAATTTTGTCTGCAGTGCTTTTAAATAATTATTCCAACAGTACTTGAATCAAATTGTTAACTCAGTAGGCACGGAATACTTTTGAGATCCATAAAATGTGGGCTGCCCAGTAATTTTCATTAGCTAAACATTCTATTGCACATTCTGAAATTCAGTAAAAGTGTCATCACCTGATGACACTTTTACTATTCATCGTAATGAAAAATGTCTTTTCAGTGAATTATTGTGGGAGGACTGTAACAAAATGTTATCTATTGGCATTTTGAGGCGTGATTGAGGACTCTAGAACAAAGTTAGGCCCTGAATATATTTGTCTGTTGCCATATCTCAATACAGACTTCTTCAAGCTCCATTCCAATTTCAGTTTTATTTACCTTGTTCTTAGATGATATTTGAAAGCATCAAACACTTGACTGAATGCCAACACAATCTTCAGATAGTCAGTTCACAATCTTTCAGGAGTCAGTCCACGTATTTTTTTTACTCTTTGTATATTCCTTTGTGAGTCCATCATCATCATTATGATCAGGTTTCACGTTTTACATATGCTATGACACACTAATGTACATTATAAACGTTGCACATTAACCTTAATGGCACTGGGTCTAGCATGCTGGATGACATTAGGCAGATGAAGTGCCAAGACAACATAATTGAAAAGACAACAGGAAAACATCTTATTTTAATAGCATTTTAATTGATTCTTCATTATGTAATAGTATTGTACACAGTGCCCAGTGGAAGTGTGATGCTCCCTCGAACAAAGACTGTTCAAATTTGCTGTCGCAGAGTATGTATTAAACTGCATTTTTAGCCTCCTGCTGCTGCCATTGTTAGAAAAGTGGTATTGTGGAGAAGAATCCCAGGTATAATGTCACTAAGTGAGCATTATCCCCTTTGACTGAAGAGTCAAAAGCTAAAGTCAAAATTGTCCCAGAGTTCAGCATGCAAACATTGAATCTACATAATTGTTTTTCTTGAATACTTCAGTTTCTACAATGTGACACTTGAAGGTGTCACATAAAATGAATGGGACTTTATGTACATGAAATATTAGTGAATTCTACATTTCTCTGCAGCATGATAAAAACGAACAAACAAAAAAACCCCAGATTATGAGCAGCTGCATAGGTAAAAATCACGTAATTTTGCAATTCCCCCACTCTCTGTAAGGGGAAGGAGAATATTTGTTTGCAAAGAGCAAAAGAAAAATACTATTTTGGGAATAAATTCCACTTACACTGCTATATGTTCTGTATGACTTCTATCAATGTCAGTTGGACTTTTTACAGTGCAAAAAAGAATAGATAAACATAAAATGATGAATAGAAAGTCTATAAAGTAATTTAATATAGTATAAACTATGAAAAAATGTACCTGTATCAGTATCATAAGCAATGTTAATTTGATTCTATTTCATACTGAAGTCTGCCAAAAATATTTGGAGTCATCTGTCAGTGAACTTCCATGGGCTTCAACATTAATAGAATGATGTCCAGAAAAGACCAGAAATTCCTTTATTCTGGTCTCTGTTTTTTACAGAACATGTTGCCAGTACATTCCCTGCATTGTGCTTATACTGAATTCCCAAAAGTTTGAAGTCTTCCAGACTGGCAGTTATCTTTCCATTAAAGAAAATGGATGACAGATCAACCAATCTCCTAGACTAATAGCCCCATAATTGTTAAAAGTTGGCATTTTGCTTTTAATCTAAATTTGTTTGCATTTAGACTCTTGTCACAGATTCTGGCTGTGGTTTCACCTGTTACATCATGACGGGGTGCCTCATCAAGCAGATCTAAACCAGTTACTATGTGTTTTGTAGAATCTACATTGTGATTTTTGTCATAATATCATGATGAAATCAATAGTTTAACTTAGTTGTTAAATGCAGTTTATAAAATTTGGTCTTAAACAATTTCCAGCTCCTAGCATAATAATACAAAAGCATTATCTATTTCCCTACCACGGCCGGGAAAATTGTTTGATTTGTATGTTGAACTCTGTGTGATCTTTGCCATATCTGTTGTATAAGTCATATACTGCTACTAATGATTCATTATTAAACGATTGATATGAATAGTGTAAAAAGTTGTAATCCCTTTTTTCAAGTGTGGGGAAAGGGCTGACAGAGTTGAGCTACAGTAGTATTCGTATCTGTTTCTTCTAAAAAGATTTGGTCAAGCAGGCAAACCCAACGAGTTATTTAGGTGCTGTGCTCTTTTCTAGTACACTATCATTCTATCTACTATGGAATTTCAACACATTTAATTTCTAAATAAAAGCTTGTTACTGCATTAAATTAATGAAAAACAAATCGATATAATACTGCTTATAATGACTGTGCTTTTTTGTAAATCAACAAATCTTCTATTAATTAACCAGTGATTAAAGTCAGCTTGTGAAAATTAATCACAGCCTGGAAAAGTCATTTGTCCTTGTGTGCTTCATTAAGATAGTGTTTGCCCTTCAGGCAAGAAAGCAGCAAGTAAATGCCAAAGAATGAGCTGATTAAACTCAAGCTGCAGTGAGCTGTTTGCCAGAGACTCGAGCTCCTACAAACATGCTCACTTCTGACTAAAAAGCTTTCTGTGGTTTGCCTGTTGGATAGGGCATAAAATAGTAAATGAAAATTCCTCTAGATCCCCTAAACATTTCAATATAATCCATAGAATAAACAGTTTGTACTGTGCAAGACACAATAGTCAGGTACGACTCAAAATGTTGTGAAACTGAAGTTGTAAAGCATGCCAAGGGTGTGCAGACCATCTGTCAAAGTAAAATTTCACATAAAATTGAACATCTTTTTTCATTTCAATCTAATTTCATAATAGCAGAACCTTGATTAAGGTATAGGATATTGAGTTTTGATTCATACCTACAATACTCTACCCCAGAATATACATATTGTTGAATATATTAGATTGAGGGAGGTAATCTGAAAGTTATTACATTCAATAGACAGTAGGAGAGCTAAGGCCCTAAGATCATGAATTACTGCTTTCTGGACAGACGGCAGTCCATATGAAGTCTTTCATAAGAAAAAGATAAAAAGAAGTGCAAGGAATCACTACAAATAACAAAAGAACTTGTACAATGTGAAATAGAAATAGTCTTTACTGGAGGCAATACTATTTCTTTACCTGTTAAGAAACAAAAAGATGTGCTTAGTGGTAAATAAGGGACATAGCTTGATATGATTTGAGTATCTTGAAAATTAATTAGGAAAATAAAGTTTCCCTTCCAGAACACTGTCAGAGACTCTCCCCTGTCCACCACCTACCCCCACCTCCTTTCTTTTAATAAGAAATGAAACCAACTATACTGTCAAAAGTCACATTAATGAATTCTAGTTCAGCCTACATAAAATTGTATTCTCTCTCCCTACACCGTGACTCTACTCCTACAAATACCTGGGGCTCATGTTAGGTATCTATAGAGGTCATTTCAACAATTTCAGATTCCTTTTATCTCCTATGCCCTTCACAGTGTGCCATGTCATTCTTATGTCCTCAGCAACTCCTTTAACCTAACAGGCATTTATTTTCCTCTCCCTGGACTCCAGCTGCTCCTGTCCACTCTATACTGTGCTTCCAGTCTCTCTTTCATGTTCTGTGGTTCACACATGAGGCTTCACACAGGTGGTTCACACCGGTCTGACCTGTCCTAACTGCTGATGCTGGTCTGGATTTATTTGCAAAGTTTAATTTACACAAATGGAGCAAAAAAAGACCTTTTGAGCTCTTTGATTTTCTCTCAAGAGGAATACTAGCAGAATGCATCCCCTGGGCATATTGTCAACTCTCACTAAAACTGTAAAAATTTTGCATTTTTGCTATTTCTGTTCTGCATTCAAATTTGGTATTAATTTGCTTAAAAGATTAAAAAGTTACTAGTGACAACACAAAAATATATTTCTGCATAAACTTCATTTCCACAGGGAGTAAGATAAAATGACTAGGGCACAAGCCTTATGAGGAGGGGCTGAGAAAGCTGAGGTTGTTTCGCCTGGAGAAAAGGAACCTCAGACCTTATTGCTCTCTGAACACCTGAAAGGAGGTTGTAGCAAGGTGGGGATCTTCTCCCAGGTAAACAAGTGACAGGACAAGGGAAATCCCCACAAGTTGCACCAGGAGAGGTTTAGATTGGATATGAGGAAACATTTCCTCACTGAAAAGGTGGCCACGCATTGTAAGAGACTGCCCAGGGAAGTGGTCAATCACCAGCAGGTCACCAGGTAAGTGGAAATCCCCAACCCATTAAAAAACATGTAGCTGTGGTACTTAGGGACATGGTTTAGTGGTGAACATGGTGCTCAGTTAATGGCTGGACTCAAAAGTCTTTTCCAACCCAAGCAATTCTATAATTCTATTCTAAAAACAGAGGAAAGGAATAATGTTTCCTAACTTTATTGTTGTTAGAACTGGGTTGAACAGTGGAGACTCCAGAAAACCAGGCAAGTTAGAACAGCCCTTGTGTATAAGAGCAGAGACTCACTAAGCAAGTACATGGTGATGTCTAATAAATTCAATCTGCACGGGTACAGTCCTCTGCTGAGAAGGATGTTGCAACTATTTGAAGATTTTAACTGGCTTCTGAGCATTAATTCCTATATTATATAAAAGCGAGTCTGGGTATCAAAGTCTCAAATGAATAATATTATTCATAATTTGAGAAGTGGCCCTAGAAGTAGATTTGAAAAAGTATATGTGCTAAAAGTCTGGTTAACACATTCCATATCTTCCAAACACACTGAATTAATGAACAGAGGCAGTCTTCTAATTCCCAGCTCCAACTGCTCAGAGTCCAAGTATGTTCTTGCTCTTACAGCTTTATCTTCTTTGCTGAACACTTGATCAGTTCTTTGCTATGTATTTTAAATTCCAATATAGAGAACTTGTTTAAATATTAACTTCTCTGTGTATGCATATGACTCAAGCTGACCCAAAGGCTATGAAATGGTGTCAGACTCCATAAATTAGGAACAATAAACTCTACTGAGTATGGTAGGATTTGAGACTGAGAGCAAGAGTACTGGACGATTAAACACATAACTGTATCATTGAATTGTTGTGGTAATTAAGAAATAGTTTTTCTGCAGTCCATATTTTTGCATGACAGATATAATGGAAATATGGGTAATTGTGATGGCATAATCATGCGGCTTCTTTCTCATTTTTTAGTACTTTCTATAAATCTGCATATTATCCTTTAGTATAGAAATTAGGATTGAAATTTTCAATTGATTCTTTAATCTCAAATACTATTTTTTTACCCCGAAAGGAGGACAAGGATCTTCCATGGCATTGGAACAATATAATTTTAAATAATTTTGTCATTTCAGAAGTAGCAACAAAAAATAATGCAATAGAATGAATTTTGTATAGATCACATGCACCAAAGGTACCTGAATGCCCACTTTTTAAAAGATAAATCTAAAGAAATGGAAGGGAAAATAAATAGCAAAAATCTAAGTTGAAGATCTTTCATTGTAGGGCTGACATATTGAACATTCCTTTGAGCATTTTAGAAGTTTACAAAAGTTAACAGAAACTGAGGGTGTAATTTAATTCTTGGAAATAAGTTGTATCCTTTATTCTCATTTTGTAAAACTAACTAAACTGTAAATTTTCTATTTAATCCTTGAAGGTAAATAAAAAGCTTGTTCTAGTTGAATAATTAATTGTTTAATGAATTTCAGCTTTAAATAAAGCGACTTCTTCACTTTTCCCATGCACCTGCTCAGAGGAAGCAAGTGAACAAAGGGGACTGAATAATAGCTTCTTGTTATGACATTGTATTATTTATCATGTTTTCTGATTAATTCTTACGCAATTTAGAAAGCTTTAATATTTATGTCTATTATTACTTCTGCATTTTTATTTTAATTTATTAGATTTAATAAAATCTTGCTCCAAGATTTCAAGTCTGGAACAGTGCTACCAGAGCTGCCAAATCCCACTGAAACGTAAAAGATTGTCCCAAGGAGTACGTGTTACCCCACACAGATGTATTGAATGATTAGAACTGATGATTATAGATTTAAATTGCAGGAAAATATTATTTGCTTGCTGCTAGAATTACCAATCAATTCAGAAAGGGTTTAAATCACAAATGAGCAAGATGTTACCATGAGAAGGACAATGTCTCCCCATCCTCCCTTCACATGGATATAAAAGCATGAGAGAACAGAAAAAAGACCTAATAAAAAAGGCTGGGAGAGATCTCCTCTTCCCTCTTTACACTCTTACTGTGTTTTTTCTGATTGATGGATTCAATCTCTGGTGGGTTAGTAGGGTCCAGCGTTGTCCTTGTAGCTGTCTTTCCCATCTGTCACCTTTTACAAGCACACTGCTATACTAATAAGTTTCTGTGCCTATAGGGTTGCTTTGGCTTCAGTAAAGCAGTGCTTATTTAATAATAGATCATGAATTGTAGATAATTTAATAATGGAAATTTTCCAAAGATGCAGACATAACTATGGGACCAGTGGGGTACTTATAAAGGAAAATTATTTCAAGTGGATAAAAGGCAATGGGCATAGCCAGGAATCCTCTAGATCATGATGTAGTGAGTGAAACGATCACTTAATACCTTGGGGACACTGGGTAACACTTGACAGATCAAAAAGACTTCTGAATGCTGGAGTTTTTAATCTTTATTTTCATTGTTCATGACCTTGAGTTTTTCACTTTTTTTTGTCTTTGTTGAAGTATAACGAATCTATTTTATATTGGAGGGGAAAAAAGAAAGCTGTTTTCATCTACATCAGGAAAAAAGCAGTCAAAAATAACTCAATCATCCATTGCCTAATACATCAAGCCACTGATGGTAATAGACATCCTCCAAGAGATATGACACATGACATACTATGCCATTCATAGTTTGATTTTAACCTATAAACTGAAAACTCTGAAATGGTAATGATTTGCCAAATGATGTCTCAAATAAACTACTTCATTCTAAGAGAAAGAACCATAGAGAATAAAAAAGCTGTAAGTTCAGATGATAGGGTAGACTTTCAGATTGCAGATTGACACCCACTTCTAAAGCAAACAAACACATAAATAAGCATAGACAACAGTTGGTCAAAGGCGAGAAATAAGAGGAGAGTGAGAGAGTGTCTTGGACTTCATGGAAACTTTATGCATTTATCCTGACATACCATGATTCCAGCCTTCTTTAGGAGTTTCTACACCAACAAAACTTCGGTTCAATAAGGACACACTGTCTAAAATATTAAAAAAATATGAACAAATTACCTCCAAAATATTCCATTTTTAATAGAAATCAATCACAAAGTTTTAGTTAAAATCCTGATAGTACTAGAAATTTTTATACCAAAACTTCAGAGGAACTAGAAGGAAAACAAAATAACTGTCAGTGTACCAATAAAAAATAATTGTATGAAATTTCATACTGTTTAGCCAAGATTTATTGTAGTAAGTAAAAATAGATATGGCACAGTGAACAGATTATTAATGAAGCTGAGAAGGCAGAAAGTAAGTATCTATCCATCTTCTTCTTCTCCTCATTTTCCCCATTTACAGATCTGCAATTTCAGAATATTTTTATTGCCAGTATCAGAAGGAGAAAACCATGTCTGAGGAAGCATCAGAGTCAGCAGAACCTGCAACACACGTGCACCATGAGAAAATGGTGAATGCAGATGTGGATACCCTCTGTACCCATGTGGGTTCTGAGGGGACCCATCTGTTAATCTGACTTACTATCCTGAGGGGTTTGTTTCTTTCTAGGGGCTCAAGCCTGGGATGTTTCCTTTCATAAACTCACAAAATCATAGAATGCCTTGGGTTGGAAGGGACCTTAAATATTGTCAAGTTCCAACTCCCCTGCCTTGGCCAGGGACATGTTTCAATAGACTAGGTTACTCAGAGCCCCATCCAGTCTGGCCTTGAACACTTCCAGGGACAGGGCATTCACAACTTCTCTGGGGAACCCATTCCAGTGCCTCACCAACCGAGCAGTGAAGAATTTCTTCCTGTTATCTTATCTAAACCTACTCTCTTTCAGTCTGACATTTCCCTTTGTCCTGTAACTACATACTCCTGTAAATAATCCCTCTCCATCTTTCTTGTAGGTTCCCTTCATGTACTGGAAGGTCACAATGACTTATCCCTGGAGCCTTCTCTTCTGCAAGCTAAGCAGTTTCAACTCCCTCAGCCTGTCTTCATGGGAGAGATGCTTCAGCCCTCTGATCATCTTCCCGGTTCTTCTCTGGAGTTGCCCCAACATGTCCATACCCTTCTCATCTTGGGGACTTCAGACCTGGATGCAGCACTCCAGCTGGGGTCTCATGAGAGTAGAGAGGGATAATCACCTCTCTCACCCTACTGGCCATGTTTCTTTTGACTCAGCCCCAGATACGTTTGGCTTTCTGGGCTGCAAGTGCACACTGCTGCCCTTCCTTTTGTGACTAAAGTGTAAGAAAGGGGATAGTGAAAAAAAAGGCAATTTTCTGATCATGTCAATACATTGCAGTATAAAGTACTTGTTTACTATATAGTTACCTGAAAATTGCACTTTATTTTTTATCAAATCTTACAGCTTATTCAAGAACTGTACTTGTTGCAGTATGGCATAATCCTGTCATGAAGCCTTAGATGTCAAAGACAGCAAGAGCTAATCAAAGAGAATGAGTTTGACACCTGGAAAGGAACTGTGAAAGTGGGATAAAAGCTGGAACGTGAAGTGGGATGAGATTGCAAGTGCAACCTGCATATTGGATAAGCTGACATCTTCCTATGGGCAAGAATTGACCCTCAATGTAAGAGTTTATCAGGAATCATTTCTAACCAGAGCTCAGAAATTATTTCAAAGAGACAAGAGTGGAATATGGATTTCCTTGAACCTGTCTGGATGCCAGATGCCCACCAAAACTGCACTGTCCCTCCGCATTTTCAAATGAACAGTGGAGAGAAAATATAACGAAAGGCTCATGGGCCAAGACAAGGACAGGAAGAGATCACTCACCAATTACTGTCATGGGCAAAACATACGCAACTTGGGGAAAATTAATTGAATTTATTACCAATCAAATCAGAGTAGAATACTGAGAAATAAACCTAAATCTTAAAAACATCTGCCCCCCGCCCCTCCATTCTTCTTGGGCTTAACTTTATTCCCAAATTCTCTACATCACCACAACCAGCAGGGCAGGGGGCCAGGAAAGGAGGATTGCTGTAAGGTCATCATATTGTCTCTGCCATTTCTGTTCCTCAAGGGGAAGACTACTCATACAGTTCCCCTGCTTCAGCATGGGGTCTGTTCTGTGGGAGACTGTCCATGAACTTGTCCAGTGTGAGTCTTTCATAAAGGCTGCAGTTCTTCACAGACTTCTCCCGTGTGGGTCCTTTCCATGTGGTGCAGTCCTTCAGGAACAGCCTGCTCCAGGATGCATCCCCCATGGGGTCACAAGTCCTACCAGAAAACCTGCGCCAGTGTGGGATCATCTCTCAGTGGGTCCATAGTTTCTGCCAGGAGCCAAGCCATGGATTTTCTGTGGTGTCACAGCCTGCTTTGGATGCATCCACCTGCTCCAGTGTTGGATCCTCTACGGGCTACAGGTGGATCCTTCTGCAGGAAGATCTCCAGGGTCCTCCATGGGCTGCAGGGCACAGCTGGTGGTGCCTCACCATGGTCTGTACCATGGGCTTCAGGGCAATCTCTGCTCCAGTGCCTGGAGCACCTCCTCCCCCTCCTTCTCCACTCACCTGGGTGTCTGCAGAGATGTTCCTCTCACAGGTTCTCACTCCCATGTCAAGCTACAGTTTGCTTCTGCACAATGACTTTTTCCCTTTCTTAACTATGTTATCCCAAAGATACCACCATCATTACTGATAGGCTCGGCCTTGGCCAGTGGAGGTTTCTTCATGGAGCCATTTGGCGTTGGCTCCACTGGACTTAGAGGAAGCTTCTAGCAGCTTCTCACATAAACCGCCACTGCAGCCCCCCACCACCAAAACCTTGCCATGAAAACCCAGTAGAAGTGCATTCTTTTTGAAAAGCTTCATATGTTGAATGTGGTGGAAAGGAGACAAGGTTTGGCAGAGAATGCTGAGAGTTGTTCAAGGGACTGTGAATGCCCTTAAAAGCACTGACATGAAAGCTTTTGTGCTGAGAAGCAGCCTCTGATCCAGTCCTTGCTTCCTGGATCCTTGCCTGACTGGATGGCTTCTTTCCTCTTATCTCTTTTATCTCCTCACAGATTCAACAGTTCAGCAGAGTGGAGAGAAGAGAATACTAAAGCTCAACAGAATAAAGGGAAGGGATTTAGAGAAAAAGAAACAAGTAAAACATACACAATAGGGAAAAATTCAAAGAAAAAAATACATGCACAGGGACAATGGAGCAGGAAGTAAGATATGAAAAAAAATTAAATAGAAATATATAGAGAGTTCCTTATTAAAAATAAAATATTAGAAGGCTGAACCCCAGAAAAACAAAATTTGAGATTATCACAAAATCTGAACTAGTTCTGTATGTACAAATACAAATGCAATCCATACCTTCATATACCAATTTTAACTGTAATATTTCTTACATGCTTGACATTTTGATTTTGGGCTCTTTTCCCTTCCTGTAGCACTTGTCATGGTGAGGGAGATTTAAAAAGGCAATATTTGCAGGTCTTCTATAATGTCTATACAGAATGAGGAAGACAAGTGCTGTAAAACTTCTATATATTAGGCCCATATTAATTACCTTGCACTCAGTCCTCATACTGGTTGCAGCTTCTCTTTCTGGTAACCCACATCACCTCTGTCAGTCTCTCTGCATTTCCTCTTTATCCTGAAAAAGAGGACAGGCAATTTTTCTCTTGTTCTCCTTATGATCTGTAGGCCAATCATCAGTTTTAGAAGAGATATTTTTCCTATTCTCAGTTCTAGTTCCTGACACTCAAGCACCCCTAGCTGCTGTAAAAAAAAAATCTGCAGAGAGACCAGGCTAGTTTCTTCAGGCTCATGCTTCATTTGTGCTCGGTTTCTTTGTAAGAGGAGGGTGTATGCATGCTGGCACATGTAAATAATAAAGCCACTTGGGTCTGGAGCATCCCAAGTACAGATGGATTCTGAATAATTAATACTCCAAATCTCAACATAAGTCGTTTGAAATTTTCATAGGCTGTAATCTTGCCTAAGTTTTGTTTGAGTTTTACAACAAGAGCAGAAAATGGTTATTCAAATAATCTTTTAGCACAATTTCACAAATTCTGTTATCATAGAAGCAAAGATATCATAAGGTCTCAGGCCATTCTCGCAGTGGCAAAAAATGCCCAGGCCATTCCTTCTACTTAATATTTGCTTCCTTTCTAGCATGTTCTTGTTTCTAAATCTCCCTTGCTATTACACTGGGCACCTCACATTATGTCCTATGCTTGAAAAGGGAAAACCAGTATATTGTTGTGAGTGAAAGCGTAAAGACATTTATTTTACTGAAATGTGAATTTAAATAAATTAGGTTTTCTATTGAGAAAGAAGTATCAATGAAATAATTACGTACCTTTCTCATCTCTGTGTTGCTGCTGCTTGGCATCAAATTTATTCAATACTCTCAAATTCAGACAGCTTCTATGACAATTTACTGGAACAGAAAACTAATCCAAAGGATGTGTCTACATTAGTTTCAATAGTAGTTCTTATCAGGGGGTGGTTTTCAGGCAAATTCTCTAGTTTATTACCACACTTCCTTTTGCACCAATGCCTCACACCACACAAACTGAAGCAGAAGATGCACTCCAGAAATGCACTTCACCATTGCATCCAGTGAGCACTGAGGAACTGAGCTAATAAACCAATGAATTCTCAAAACAACCTATAATACAAGAAATCTTTCTCTGTATTAAAGAGGTTGAAGAAATTAGGACACTTCTGGGTTGGAATAGGAGAAGCTTTAGTCAAAGCTACCAATAAACTAATGCCAAAATATTGGTGCTATAATTCAAGGTTTTTCTGACCTCAGAGTTATTCTTAGGCTTTTTTTTTTATTGATACATATATAGGCAACCTAAAATATATTCCAGTTTATTTTTATAAATGAGCATGACTAGTAGTGGGATGCATGTAATTAGTTTCATTATAAATATTGCTGTAATATCAGGGAATTTTTTCAATTCTTATGATTAAGGTAAATTACAATTCAATTGATTTGAAAATATTTTATTAAGTCTGAAATGGACCCAATTAAATGGAATACTGCCAGAGAAAGTAATTATTATACGTATTAGAAGTCAGAAGATATTTCCAGTTAATAGAACATGGCCTGATAAAAGATGTCAAAGCTCAGTGAAGACTTGCCACTTGAAAGAATTACTCCAAAGAGAAGCAAGAACAGAAAGATATTCTGAACATTTCTTGGAGTCTGGATATTTTCATTTTCAGAGAATGTAACAGTCATATATCCATAGGCAGTGAGAGGATTACATGGTATAACATCAGCAGTTCTGTGTCAAACTTCTCCTCTACTTTTTTTAATCTTCACATTTGTTCATCAGTAACTCCAGCTAGTGGTTATATTCTTAGGTATTTGCATACTAGCAGCTGGGGAAAAAAAGAAAAAAAGCATTATCCTGGTCAATCTACAAAATCCCCATTTCCCAAGGAATTAGAAAATGTTCAGGCTTTCTCTCCTACACTGGCAAAGAGTAACACAAATTATAAAATAGATATTCTATTTCTATTGATAGAATTTCTATTGATAGAAAATTTCAGTAATTCTCTTTTGGGGAAAAAAAAAAAGAAAGACGTTTACTAGTTTTCTTTCAGAAAGCTTTTGGGAACTCCTGTCTCACAGTGGAAAGTAAGAAGGGCCTGGAAGTAGGAAAAGGTCTCTCAGCAACGGGAATGCTCTGTATTTCATCCAAGAGAACTAGAACAGACTTTTTAACCCATATTCTGGAAAGAGGGAGATGAAGTCCTTGAGAAGCTTAGTCAGAATTCAGACTTTCAGACTGTGTGCATGGACTTGAAAGTACAAAAATGTTGTTTTCAGCCTGATGTCACTGGTACAAAACCTTCTTTTTACAAGTTTCTGGGTAGGTAAATTAACAACATGAGATCAGGTTTCCTAAATCAAATGTCTGGATTCTCTTCAAATATGCAAGCAAACAAACATTCCTGTGCAAAGTTAGTGTCTTGCCAGACTAGTCTATTTCCAGAGAACAAAAATTTTCTCTTTGTTAGCTTTCTATCAGCTGTCACAACTCTTACTGTCTTCCAAGTGTACTGTTTGGTTAGTCCAAATAAATTTCACTTAAGGTGGAATTCAGCAGCTGCTGCTCTGACAACTGTTCAAACCCCATATGTTCTGGCCTTGACTATTACTGAAGGTACTAAAATCCCTTTGCACTTTGCTGTTTACCTTGCAAACATCCCTGATCATATAAAAAAACATAATTCCAAGAACAATGTAGATATATCAAGTGGTGGGGAGAGAGGCATCTACCCTACGATCCGGTGTGTGTCTGGCTTTGGTGGAACCATCCCCCTTTACATAGATGAAGCAAAAGTCAGTAAAGGTCAAAGAAAGAAATATTGGTCTTCTGCTTTCAGTGGAAGAATTGTTTAGTTTTAAAAAAGAAAGTATGTACACAGATGTACATATACAGGTGTATGTGTGCATACCTGTATGTGTATGCATATGCAGGGCCATTCCCCTTGTCCTCAAGAGAACTGTCAGTCTGGATGCCACGTGATGGAAGATTTTCAGTGCCTAATATTTTCTGCACAGTTAGTGGAGGCAGACACTTAACTTCTGTGATTTGTCTTGCAGTGTCAGAAAATGCATCTCTCTGGTTTGCATTAACTTCCTAGCCACCAGATTTTGACAATAAATATTAAATCTCCTAGGCCTTTTTGGTTAGTTAGTTTTGGGTTTTGTTTCTCCTGGTTTAATTTGATTTGTTTTAATTAATTAAATAAATAAATTTATTCTCCTTCCACTCAAAAGAATGTAATTTTTGTGAGAAAAAGTTTGTTTCAGAGACCAGTCTTTGTACTAAGTTGGAAAAAATTCCATCAGATTTGCCTCCATTTATTCTGCAATCCTTTTCTTCAACCTTTTCATAGGGTTAGTACCTCCAAATACCACTTACAAATGCTTCACTCTTGTAAGCCATGCAGTGTAACAGGACATTGTAATATAACCTGCAGGGTGCAAAATACCAGTTTAACATCCCTTGGTATATTAATCTACCCACTTTCATCTTGAAGAAAAAGCAGAAAATAAAACACACTTACAGAGATTCCATAGGGGGCTCAGAGGAATCCTAGACCAAACAATACAAACAATACAGGCTGATACCACTATTCTTATCCACAGGGGATGTATTGGATTGTGTGATATGACCCAAAACTGAGGGCAAGTACAGGAAGGAGAATTCTTAACAGTGATGACACTGATAAGGAACCTCAAACAAGTAAACCAAAGAAATTTATCAAATATGTCTTTAAATGAAAAGAAGTAAGTCATTGCAGAACCCAGAGAATGCTATTCTAAACTTGGTGGCTGAGATTTAAATTGTTTTGTGGACCTGCCTAGGCATCTTTTTTCCTCCACTAACAATAGAGAATGAGTCATCTGACTCAGCCTTTCCTTTGACTATTAAGGATCCTCAGTTACATCTCTATCAGCCCTACTACCAGTAGTGAGCTTCCCCATATTTCAATCGTACAAAAAAATTCATTAAACAGCAGAAAAATATTCATTTTATTTGTCCTCAATGAGTATTTGCTTCTTCCTTAACCACAAAAGCTCCGGAGTTTGTTAGCTGTCACATGAGGTCCTCCTTCTCTTTGTTATTATTTTTAATTAGTAAGATTATATATATCATTTATCTTGTGTCCCAAGTATGCATTATCTTCTAAGAGTTGTTATTGCTATTGTTATCACTAACATGTCATATATGAAAAAAGTAAATAGCCCTACCAAACAACCAGAGAAATAAGAAATGAGACAAAGTCAGCTTTAGCATCATGCAAGGAAAACAAACCAACTAAAAGCAGAATTCCTTTGTCTGCACTGTCATTAGCTTCCTGTCTGGATAGTTGCAAGCTCCCATTTTGGAATTTACTTTAGTATAGCCATCAAATGGCAATAAAAGGAACATGATACAGAGGGTATCAGTTTTGTCACAGAATAGACAGAATGCATTTGATTTAGCAGTAGTTCAATAACTGAAACTAAATCCACAATTATTTTAATAACTGGAGCCCCATAAGACCCTCTAAAATACACTAAAGAGGCAGAGATATGTATTCCTATATAGCAGTTTATTTCTTTTCTCATGTTGAACTGGAATCCTGTTTTTATGTATTATGCACAAATCAGAGAAAACACAAGGGTAGAAAAACAAAGATAGGAGAGATCTCACACCAAAAATATTCCTCATGGTGCAGTAACCACTAAAAATGAGAGATATGATTTTTTTTTCCTGGTCATAAGTGTACTGAAAATATGAAAAGACTGCATGAGTATGAAAACAGTTTTTTAGCAAAGTAGTAAAGAAAACTCTTTGAAAATCATCAGAACTGGTTGAGAACTGTTCATTTATTAAGTGACAGGAGTCTAAAATTAAGAGGATTTTCACTGTTTTGACACTGTTAATTATTAATCTTTGTATGATTTTGAATGAGTTTTTTCTTCTTCATAAAATTTAGTGTAAGGATCCAAACAGAAAAAGCTAAAGAACTCTACCAATTCTTTAACAGCTAGTCAAAAGCTGTCTGTATGTTGTCCTTGGGAACCCTGCTACTGTCCTTGGGTGACACTGCTAGAGCAGGGGAATTGGAACAGAATACTGCTAAAGGTCCCTTCCAGCCTCAATCATTCTATGATTCTGTGAACCTTTCTGGTGATGTATGTACATGCAAACATACAAACACACACGAAGAATATATTAAACAATTTCACAATTTAAAAAAATTATTATGTTACTAATAAATGAAAAAGCAGAGAAGTTGGAGAGGATGGTGAAATTGTGGAAGCTTAGAATACCTGTTTGTGCAAAGTTAAAATATTATTAGATCATAAAGAAATTGCTATAAAGCTAACAAGTCTATTCTAAAAGGAGCCTTTCACAAAAATACTTAGCAATGTCAGGTTAATGCTTCAATAAAAAAAAAGATAAAATTTATGGACTGTACTCTATTTTCGCTTTAAAATTCAGAAAGCCTTTCTTATGTTATGTATAAAAGTTTAATCAAGATGCACAATACACATCCTGGCCTCCTGGGATTTATATAACAGCACTGGAGCTTGGGCTTTTTTATTTGGAGGTATTTAGCTAGCAAGAAAAAGGAGAGGATGACTAGAAAAACTGTATAAGATTAACCTCAGTCCACCATCATTTGCATGAGGAAATGGAGAACTGAAGGTAGAAGTGAAAGATATAAATCCGCCACTACTCAAAAATTTTCATAATTTCTAGCATCGATCCTCCAAAAGGCCATTCATTGAAGAAAAAGTTTCCTTAACAGTTTATGTTCTTTCCTGGCTATTTTGTGCTTTCTAATAGTTTCTTCATAAGGAGTAATTTTATCATTTTTTAATATTGAGAAACAATCTGGAAAGGCAGTCATGGAAAGAAGCAAAATGCACTGGGGTATTTTAAAGCTAGGTCTCAGTACAGCACTGACCAGAATAATAGGAAAAATAATAAACAAAACAAGTGCTAGGAGTTTTTTCTTTCTTATGTTAAAGTAATTTTTAAAGATCATAATTTTTTGAAAAGGAAGCCTATGAAGCTATCAGAATAATTTCATAATCTACACTTTATTAGATTCAACACAGGGTAATCTAGTATAGAAAAATTCTCTCACACATGTTCATAAACCTGTCATTTCTGTATGTTCACCATTGATTGTGATATTGCTTTACACTTCTTCAGTACCAGGCATCTTAGGATCTCAAAAAACTTTGTGAACATTATTGAAAGAATACAATAATAAAATGTAAGTTGTTTCAAAATATTTTTTCTTTCATGTTACCACCTGTACCTGCTCAAAGAAAGTACATCCCCACAGTCTGTGGTTTTCAAAAACAGATTTTTGGTAATAGTACATCTAATGTTATGTTAAATACTGTTTTAACTTTGCTTAGTGCTTTTATGATAACACTGAACAATTTAGAAGATTTAAATTAGGTTTTTCTCTGGAAAGTGGTTTGCCTAATTCAGAGCTTTAAAGAGGTAATCTCGTCTTGGTTTGGGCTCATATAGACCTTGGATTCTTCCTGGTTTCAACAGTGTGATGCAATCTTCTATCAGAGAGAAGATACACACACACAAACACAAACAGACATGCAGATAACCACATGAAGAGAAAATTATTGGAGAAGCTTTTACAGCCACCCATTTTCAGTACAAGTCTCACCAAAAAAAATGGTTTAAAGAATAAATAGTTCTGAATCTGATGAATTTTGGACTTACGTCTTTCATATTTCAAGAAAATTATATAAAAATCTTTTTAAATAAAATTATCCTTAAGATTTTGTCTTTTTCTATTTTATTGAGGCACATCTCTGCTTAACCATTCATTTGAGCAGTGAAAAGGGATTTCCCACATGCAAGGTGCTGTGATGGCTAATGTATTAGGCTAAATGTTAAAGGAAATAAAAAGCATTGAAGTCATGCCTACAGGAAAAAAAAAATCATGATTTCTGTTATACTTGTGTTAGAAAATATTTTTGCTCATGTTTAGAAAGCATAGGCTAAAGTTTCAGTGTATTCACTGAAAATAGTGCAAATATGCTGAGCTCAGTGGGGTGGCATAGTCTTGCTGTGAGCAGAATTAGGTCTTGTGGCTACTGCGCCTCATAAAAGACAAAATATATAATTCATAACACAGTGCTATTGTACTTGGTTGACAATGTCTAACTTATAAGAATTAAGATCTTTAAAAAACCAAAGACCTTTCAGCATAAAATGAATGGATATAAGATAACCAGCTCTTCTGTTGGTTTTCACGTAATTGTTAGCATTCAGTGATACTTTCTTTGCTAGCATATCTAATTATTTTATTCAGAATAAAAGAGATGTGGGCACACCTATTTGACTTCTGACTTCTATTAATGTGCTTTCAGGATGATAGCATCTGATATGTAGTTAACAGCCTATCAGTAAATACAGCGATTATTTTGATGACTCCTGCCTAACAGTAAAACATTGCAATGTTGGAAAGTCAATTCTGGACACAATATTAAGATGGTAATGGAAGATTTATGCTGGCTCTCTGAGGGTGTTTTGTTAGTATGCCTCACCCAAAGACCTACATTTTTATGTAATCATAGAATCATACAATATCCTGAGTTGAAAAGGACCGACAGAGATCATTAAGTCCAATTCCTGGCCCTGCACAGGACAGCTTCAAGAACCACACCATGCACCTGAAAGATTTGCTCAAGTGCTTCTTTAACTCCAGCAGGCTTGGTGCTAGGATCACTTTCCTGGGGAGTCTGTTCAAGTGCCCAGACACCCTCTGGTTGGAGAACCTTTTCCTAATATTCAATATAAACCTTCCCTGATATTGTCTCATAATGCAAAATACAACCCCAAATACCCAATATTAACCAAGCTGTAAAAATTAATAGTGGCAGCTTTTGAGTTACACTGGCTGCAAACAGTTAATTTACAAAGATTCATCAAGCAAATTAGATACTTGCTTTAATAATTAATAAGTTCTGTCTTACACTCTCCGGAATGCATTTGATTTCATTAAATACCCTTGTATAAATTTTAGCTCAGAAACTATTGCATCCTATTTCATCTTCTTCTAAAATCATTATTTCCTTCTTTTCCCTCTGCCTTTTTATTTCTTATTGATTTTATGCTACATTTAAAACAAATTTTTTTTTGCATTAAACCTCTAAAACAAACTGAGTTGGGACATTTGCATTGGTTTTCCATTTGAAAATAACACAGGTGTGAATAAGATAATTCATACTTAGGAAATTTTGAACTAAATGCCTAGTTGCAGGAATTAAATGTGTACTCATTAAATTAGGTAGAGCTAACTTCACACAATCACAGAATTACAGATTGATTCAGCTTGGCAGGCACCAGGGATGATCATCAAAACTCCCTGCTCAAGAATGTTCACCTAGAACAGGCTACCTATAACCATGTCCAAAGAGCTTTTGAATATCTCCAGGAATGGAAACTTCACAACCTCCATGGGCAGTCTGAGCCAGTACTTGGTCACGCTCACAGTGAAAAAGTGTTTCCTGATGTTCAAGCAGAACCTCCTGTGTTTCAGTTTGTGCCTATTGCCTCTGATCCTGTCACTGGATACCCATGACAAGATCTTGGCTCTGTCCTCTTTGCACACAACACACTCGGAAAAGGAAAAGGAAAAGGAAAAGGAAAAGGAAAAGGAAAAGGAAAAGGAAAAGGAAAAGGAAAAAAGAAGGAATCTTTTTCTCTTTTAGTTATTTAAATATGTTTATTTCTGGAGAAGGAAGAGAAAAGCTAGAAAGAAGAAAAGACCCATATGGAACTGTGCATACATAAAAAAAATTAGAGGAGCCACATCTTACCTGTGTACAAATGACCAGAACAACAAACAAATTTTTGTTGCGAGAAAAGAATTTCTGGGCATTGACAATAAAAACTTTAAACATCTTCTTGTGGCATTGATGCCATGATGATTGTTGTCTTTTCTTTTATACCCCTGTTATACCTTTTTGCAACTTCTGTATTCTTGGTGCTTTTGCCTACATTCTTGGACTTGTTTGTTAAGCTAAGAGACTAAACATTTTAGAGGCTTTGTAGTTAGGGTGCCAGTGTGCCCAGGCCCCAAGGTCCTCTCCAGAACACATTTTGTAAACTAAGATAGAACCATCCAGGGGAGGGTTCCTTAGAGAGGGGGGCTCATTTGAGCCTCTCACTGGGGAATTTTAATAGATATGCTAATTAGTAAGACCTAGAATGTAAGACCAGATATAGAGGAGGGGGATTGCGGTGGCCATTGCGGGGGTGCATGGAGGTGTATTCGACCTGGTCGTGGTGCACCCAAGGATCCTTACAATAAATACCAAGGTAATACCCTTTTCCCCTTCTAACCGTGTTCGCCTCTTGATTTTAAGACCAGGAAAAGGCATCAGCATTGTCTAGGTTTTCAATTCTTTCAAAATAGTATTACTTTTTCCAGCCAGCTTCAATGTCAAGACATAGACAAAGACATTGAAATTATTGCCATCTTACATGACCAATTCAACTTAGAAGGTAGTACTTCCCGGATTTTATGCTCCAAAAACTTACATTTTGAAGGATCAAACCATCTGTTTTGCGTAAATGTTTAAGCATGAGAGATTACCAGTGTTAATGCACCTGCAGTAGTCCATCACGCTTAAGCACATGGCAATTTTCAAAAGGGATATTCTGATCAGATATTAGGGGGGAAAATATCCATGGTGGGCATAGTAAAACCTTGGAAAGGATTTCCCAGAAAGACTGTAGAATCTCTTCTCTCAGTCGAATTTGAAACTCAGTGAAACAAAGCCCAGAGGGACCCCTGAACAGCCAGTTGAACCAGATGACCTGGCCATCTGGAAGTCATTCCCAGGTGACATTATTTCAAGATTCTGCGTTTAACTAGCAACTATATCAGCATCTATGGATTTTTCAGTTCCTAAATTTAAACATATTACTTGCCCTAACCCTAACCCTAATATTTTCACTATTACACACTAATTTTTTTCATAAGATGGACCAGTTTTAAAGAGTGTGTGTGCCTTAAAATGGCTAAATAATGGCAGTGTAAAAATTATTACAGTGTTTTTGGTGCTTCCCCTAATTATCACTTCTGGAATATATTCATAAAAAATTACTCTCATATATTATTAATGTAACTCCTCTAATTGCATTCATACATAAGTAATTATAAATGTTAACTTTATTCATTAAATTGAAAAGATTGAGAGAATTGCTGACATTCAAAGAAGGTTCACAAGACTAAGCAGCAGCTTAGGTAAAAAATGTATACAAAAATCTGCAGAAATTACTGGTATTTAATTTTTATGTTTATTTCTTGAGATACCTTCAGAATAAAATATGTATAAAGTTTTCTGGTTTTATTAGGAAATCTTCTGTTAGAAAACCCCCTACTGCATTCCTAGAATAGCTGATAGATTTTCCTTTTATTATATGACAATTTTTATATTTTGGCAATACTTTTTGGCAATATTTTTTCCTACTGATTAATTAAACAATTAATTTTTCCTATTGATTAATTAAACATTAAGCTAGAAATCTTAGCCACAAAATCAAAGGCTGAAATTGAAGAGTAAAAAAAGAAATAAAGTCAAGGACAAAGATGAAGGCATCACAGGACCATTGCACTTCTCTAGGCTCTTCCATAAAGACAGGGCAAGTAATCTCAGCTAGAGATAATTAACGCAGAACTAATTTCCTTGGTTTTGGTTCAAAGGTGTTGTCCCGGTTTGAGAAAAAATTCAGAGGAACATCCGAATTTGAATGTCCTCTCTTAGAAGGCAGGTTACAGCCACCCCTCCCCCACCCGGTTTGGGAAGAAATTACTTGGAGGAAAGGAAAAGGAAAAAAATATTTATTTAACAAACACACAGGAAAAGAATAAAAATGCTAAATAATAAAACCTCTTGCTGTGGAGAGAAACCTGGGAAGATTTTAAAGTCCTTTCTGTGGGTGTGGTCTCTCTCCTCCTCGGAGCTGGGTCAGCCTGGGCCCCCTCTGGGCCTAAGGTGGAAAGTTTTCCCACTGAGTTCTGGTGTTCTGATGTTGTTGAAACAGTCCAGAAGAGAAGAAGGGAAAAGCCAAAATCCCAGAAAAAAAACGTAAATCTCCGTCTCTCTCCAGAGAAACAGAGCTGAAAAGCTGGCTGAAAAGCAGGAAGGTGCTTTCCTCCGCTCCTCGGCTTGCAGCAGCTGTCTCTGTGTTCTCGAAGCACAAACTATTTTGAAAAGTTTGCTCAATTTTTTTTCACTCTCCCCTCTTGGGCTCAGTTTAAAGGCACAGAGAGGCACAGGATTAATTTCTGGGCGATATGGGATACAACATCATAAAGTCACCCCAAGACAGGTGTAAACAAGACTACTTTGTCTTCTTCCTTTGTCAGTGGCAGAGGAGGTGGTGATACAAACCAACATTCCTTGTTGTTCCTCACATCTCTGACTACAGCATCAAGAACAGTCATGAATCCTTTGCTTTTGACTGTTTCTACCCTTTCCCTTTTTCCTGTAGCTGGTGCATGCCAGGAGACTTCTGTTTTGGTCTCCCAGAAGAAGGCAGGAGATGTGGGAATTGGTGTGGGAATTTGATTACAGACTAGAGCCCTGGAACACAAGTTTAAAGCAAAGAAGGGAAAAAGAAAGAACAAGGTCTACTCCCACAGGAAGTCTTGATTTCAGCTTCCTAGAATATACACTGGCCTATGGTCCCAGTCCCATTTCTAGCACAGCCTTTCCTTTTCTAACATGCTCAGTGGATGCTCTAATACTTCCAGCTCACAGACTGTGAAACTTGCTCTCATAGTGCCAACAAACAAAATGTTACTGCCTCTGTTGGAAGGAAAGGGTTAAACGCTGAAGAATGGCAACGAGGATGGTAGATTCACTCAAGTGACCCTGCAGCTGGTAATGCTAAGGCCCGGAGGGTAAGTGTGGGAACTCCCATATATTATGCCTACTGCTGTTTATCCTCTCTTTTACTGCTGTTTATCCTCTCTCTATCTATCTATCCTTTCTGTTTATCTCTCTTTTGAGAAGTAGAATCTCTGTGTAGAGATAACAGGTGATTACGGAGGCACTCTCATGGACATTCTTGAGCTCCCTGTCTTGGGGATCATAAAAAGCACAGGGGAGATCAGAGCATGGTGGTAAACTACATGTGTGCAAGCCCTCAATAAATGGGTGCAAACAGCAGCCTTGCCAGCTCCCAGGATGGAATGATCCTGATTGTGCTGGCATTCCCACTCGTGTGTCTCTGCCGGGTGCTGCTTTGGGATCTTCCAGGTATTGAGGTAATGAAATAAATTTACTCAGTTTCAGTCCTGGCTTTTTGGTTTTCCTGGCTGCCTGCCTGTGTCAACTCATACCCTCCAAATATCCTGTTTCTTTCTTATTTCTACTGTTCATAGACCTAATTCAGTAAAGGACCTCCATTTCAGTGTATATCTTAGCACATGTTTAAATTTAAGAATACTAAATACTTACATAGCAATTAGCCTAAAGTGATGCTTTAACTAAATACCTGCTAACCTCTTTGCTGAACTTCTGCCTGAGACTGATGTTTTACCAGGGAAAACATTCCCTGAACTTCAGAAGAGTTTCACTGTGTTGTAAATGAAGTTAGTATTTGACTTTGATGAAAGACTGCAAAGAGGTTGGAGAAATAAATGAAATGTCTGGCTCCAAATAAGTCAGAGAAATGAGTATATATAATGGATGAAATTCTGGGTTCACTGAAGTCAAAGACAAAATTGCTATAGAATGCAATAGAGTAAGGATTTCATGTCACATCTTTAGACTCAGTGTCCTGGACAGAGCATCAGGCATCTGACTCCTCTCTTCTCCCTTGTGTTGGATAGTACTTTAAAAATAGACCAGATGTAGTCAATAGCACCATTTGAAGAAAGGCATCACTCAGCATGAATAAAGGTAATCGAAAAGCAGCTATTTTTACTAATGAACATGTTTTAACTGCCAGAGCTAGGAAAATCACAGTAAATAGAGGACATTTTTGCAAATGAAGTATTTCTTTTTTAAAATCCATTTTTGCTGAGGATAACTAAAAATATACAAATATGCATTTTTTCACCCTGCAAAACTATAAATAGTAAGATACAGTATTTTGCTCCATTTCACATAAAAAGCTATTATAAAAAACCTATTACCTAAAATAATTATTATATAAATTATATAAATTATTTTTAAAACTAATAGATATATATGGTATAAGATACATGATATATGAGATAGATAGATGATAGATAGATAGATAGATAGATAGATAGAAATACTATAGTATGAAACTATTATATGAACTCTTTAGGAAAGAAACCCAAACCTATTATACAAAATACAAAGGCAAGTGCCAGGTCCTGCACCTGGGGAGGAATAATCCCAAGTACCATTACAGGTTGGGGCTGAGCTGCTCGAGGGCAGTTCTGCTGAGAAGAACCTGGGAGTACTGGTGGATGACAAGCTGACAATGAGCTGACAGTGCGCCCTTGCAGTCCATATTTCAGCAATGTTAGATGTAGGGAGAAAATACTTGCATAGACAATATCTCCTAAATACAGAAGAAATGTGCCATGGTACAAGGGTCCGTGCTGTCAGCACTGGAGCTGCTTGGCTCTTAGCAGGTTCCATGGCCTCCAACATTTTGTGCAATGTTTTATACATTTCACTCTAACTAAACAAATGGGCTATATCCATAATATTGCTATTGGCTTGAAATGGGAATCTGACATCATTATCTGAATGATGGAGCACAGTCCCCTTAATGAATGTGCTGGGAATGCATACTGAGACTCGCTGATTCCATAGGATCACGCTGCCATCCGGGAGACCACAACAAGCTTGAGAAATGGGATGACAGGTTTCTCAACAAGAAAGTTCAACAAGGAAGAGTGCAAAGTTCTGCATCTGGGAAGGAACATGTCATGAACCAGTACAAACTGGCAAAACATCTTTGCAGAGAAGGACCAGAGGGTTCTGCTGTATACCAAGTTGAACATGAGCCAGCAAAGTACCCTTGTGACAAAGAAGACAAATGGTACCTGAGCTACAGTAGGAAGAAGCTACAGTTGTTTACAGCAACATTCAAAAACTGACTGGACACTGTCCTGGACAGCTTGCTGTAGGTGTCCTTACTTGAGCAGGTACATTTGACCAGATGACTGCCTGAGGCCCCTTCCCAACTCAATCATTCTGAGATTCCATGATTCTGTGATACCACTTCTGAAAATATACAAAAATAATATTCATATCCATTACATAGATCATGTTACATTATTTATTGTAGAGTATATACTATATTACATTGTATATTCTAGAACAAATACTATGTATATTATTTAAAATATGTACTACTAAAATTATTTTACATTATTATCTTGTTGCAGAAATTAAAATCCACACCAGTTCTTTGCTGGTTTTGTTCCTGTTCTGGAAAGTCTGTACCACATTGTCTTCAAAAAATAAATGTATGTATGCCAAAGCTACTTTTTATTTTTCCTAAATTCACACAGCAACCAAGAAACAGAGTGGTTTCTTTGGCTTCTGAGGTTTAAAAACAGGAAAAGCTTTAAAGGAAGCATGAATCTCAGTCAAAGAGTCATGAAGATAATAGAAAAAAAGACAATGCTTTGCTATCTTTTCTAATAGTTCTAAAACTGAAAATGAATTTCAAAGAGCAGGAGCGCTATTCCCTTCATGGTAATACATTAAAGTCTTATGAGTTATTTTCTGTCTAGATATAATAATCAAGCATTTTAGTTAGCACTGTGAAAAGTAAAAGATATTTCCTTAATGAGAAACCTCTATAGTGTTATACAAAGAAGGATATTAACAGAATATGTAATTATCAAGTGATGGGAAAAAGACAAAAAATAAAACTCTTTATAATTTTAAGTTTCAGTAGAAACTTCAGTGAACTGTAAACATTGCAGAGCATTAAAAGTCTCCTCCAGCTGCATGAGTGCATCCAGACAACACTGATATGCAATATCGTACTAGAAGCCCCAGCACAAAAATGGTTAGGGTTTAACTCATCTCACTGAAACAGCCAACAGTATAGAAATGCCAGGTTTTGCATACTATCTGAATGATTTATTTATTATAATTATCAATAAAATATTTTATGTAGGATTATTTATTGGACCTTTATTTTGGACATATACCTTATGAGATGAATCAGTATAATTCTGAAGGTACTTTCTGGAGCTACCTGTCACTAAAGCCAGTGTTGGTTGTACTAAGTATCAGGCAGAGAGTATAGCAGAAAAAATTAAAAGGAGTTTCCTTTCCATCTTCAGTATTGTTTTCTTCCTCAACCCTTATAGTCTCAACCATTTTTTATCTTTGCAGCCCATCACTTTTGCCTCTTAGGCTGGACCTTGGTGAAGTTTAAATTTCCATAGCCTGAATATGTTTCTAAGGAGGATATAAAGAGTTAAAGACAAAACAGTTGATATTATTGTTAAAAACTGCTAAGTATTCACCAATTTGTTTGGAAAACAAAGCCATGCTCCAAATATATTTCCAGTGTTAGAAATGATGGTGGTACCAGCCTGAACGAGAAATAACTCTCAGAGAACACAATGAGCAAGATGCTAGTTATTTGTCACTTGTTTGGTTTTTTTTCATAAAGAAGCTTTGCATGCACATCTTTTTTGCATTTCCAGAAAAGTTCTGCATTCTGCCTCCAAGGATATGCCTTGAAATAGTAAAATGGGGTGAGAAAAATATCCCTCTGCCTGTCCTTCAAGTGATGCGGTCCAGAGATCTGTTACAATGAATACTTCATCTTGCTCACAGACTTTGGGCAGAACTAGACCTGCCAATCACCTGTCATGAAATACTTCCTAAAGCACAAAATAATTCTTATCTACTTTTCTAAAGTACAGAGCTTGTTTTAGTATATGCTGCAGAAAATACACAATAACTGCTTCTACTCTAAAGCATGGTGACTTCCACCTAAATAGGTTCCTAAATATAAATATTTCAATAATATTTTATAACTTTATGTTGCATTAATTATTTATATGGATAAATACAGTGTATCTGTAGTTAGTCTTACTTAGAGAGAAAAAAATGCTTAGGTGAGCACATCTATATTACCCTGTACTTTTTTATAAAATCCTTAGACACATTGTAGTAGAATTTTTATGGGAATGATGTCATATTTTTATATGGACTCCTAATCTTTAAATATATGCATGTGAATTCTTTAGGTAACATAAATCTCTCTCCTACTTTCTCATGAGCATTAATGTTCATGGAAGAATTCCGTTAAAGGACAATAAACAGAATAGGTTAAGATCAGAAGATCAATATACACATACTGCTGAATTAATAGATATTTGCTAGCTCTCAAAAGAGGCCACATAATTACTCTGCTTTAAAGAATGACTTTAAAGCTCAACTGAAGGAGAAACTGAATCTGCTTATGCAATCAATGCTATAATACTTGCAAAGGACTGCTTGTCTAAATTAAAAGTACAAGATCAGTGCATATCTCCATTTAAATAAATAGACAGAAGTTTCAGTTATAATGGTGCACAGATTGAATATGATTCTCCATTCATATCCAGATAAAACCATCTGGCACAGTATGACTCATGGTCCTGCAGTCAAATTCTCTTACCTCACTGAGAAATGCCTAAATAGCACACTCAATTTACCTAGCAGGGTTGATCTCTAATCTGCACTAAATTCAAACTTTTCCTGTGTGATTTTTAGGACACAATTAGTTGGCCAAGGTCAAACTAATAACAGAGACCAAGCTAAGAATTAAACAGTATGAACAATCCACACCAGCACTACATCCTGTTTAGCTTACAGTTAAAGGTATAAATGTGCACATACAAGTCTATTAGGATGCCTGTCATAGATAAGTATACAAATATATTCTGTAGAGATTTCATAACGTGCAGAATGACTGCCCAAGGACATACTGCTTAAGCTTAGCGTTTTGGAAAGTATATGTTCCCAAGATACATATATTTGTAAGGATTGTGTGTAACTTTGTTTCTTTACTAGGTTGAAAACATTATCTCTGAAAGACATTATTTTTTGCTTTGACACTTCTGTGTAATCACAATGACATCCTTCTGCAGAAACTTGAGTTCATTTCTTTATTAATTTAACAAGGTTCTGCTTCAGCCAGTGGAATATGTTCATTTTATTGATTTACCTTTTGGGATCATCAAAGGCAAGAATTACCTGATATACTCATAAAGGCACAGTATAACCCTTCTGTTGTGCTTGGGCATATAAACCTGTAGAGTTAAGCGAATAAAATTTGAAAATAGCATTTAGTGTTAGAAAGACAGTAACTGACTTTCTATTCCAATCTTTTATATTGTCCAGCTGCTCTGGTACAGTCAGATCCTACCCTGAAGGATAAACAAATCTTTTACAGACAGTCTTAATGAAACTGAGAGGTGAGATGTTGTACCTTCACATCCTGGTTCTAGGCTCACATCTCTTGCACCTGTGCTGGACCTAACTGGGAAGGCTATGCAGAGTAGATATCATCTGGAAATCTCTATAAACACTGGAATCTCAGAGCAGTAAACTGATGCTTTTTAAAGAAGTTCACACTAAACATGTCTGAAAGGGAACAGAGAATCGTAACGGCTAAATTCTGTAAAACTGAAGAATGTGGTCCAAAAAGGAAAGGAATCTTGATAAAGAAAAAATCTACAAAGCACTTTTCTATATCACCATTGTCTATGTTCAGTTTATTATTTAGTCCAAAATTGTCTAATTCTCAAGTATGAATTCTGTGTATTCAAACCCAACCTACAATATCCTCACAAAATCAGAAAAATGTACATTTATATTTAGTTGACATCACTGACACACCTACAGGAATTGAGGGTGTGCAGGGACTATCTATCTGAGAGTGTTTTCATCAGCCATGACCCCTAGCAAACAGTCTTTGTTGGGTGACAATTCTCTGACCCTACAGATCTGGGAGACATCGGTAGGCATGCGCTCCAAGTTAGCCCATTTTCTGCACTTGGTTTACAACAAGATTGCTACATTAACTCACTCTCTAGTTTAGATATCCTTCTGGATACACTTTAAGTGTCGCCAAAAAGACATATATCACATCTGTGAATGAATGCCTTCTCAAATCTATAGAAAAACCTCATTTAGCATTATCTTGAATGTACTGTTGCAACTTGCTTTCTACAGCTTGTGTCATCCTACAATGACTGATGGCAGTCTTCTTAGCCTCTCTTTACTAATGAATTTTAAACGTACACACACTCCTTAGACTCTTTTTTAATCATTCTTGGCAATACAACTGTTTACAATAGCTGTTGTGATGTTTCCTTGTCATATTTGTCTCTGGGTGTTGTAGGAATGTTATGTAAGCTCCAGAGTTATCCTTCTTGCCTTATTTCTGTATCTGGTTTTTGATCTAGTAGTGCACAATTCTTCACACACTCTCAGAAGAACACCAAGGGACATTATTTTAAAAAAAAAAAAGATACTGCAAGTATATGTTCATTTATTTACATGAATTAATAATATTTTCTGAAGTTTTACCTTCTTAAATGTTAGGATTTAGAACTATCTAATTCTACACCTCTGCAGAATTATTTTGGCTTTAGTTCTTATCAGAAATCCATCTTTTAAAAGAAAATAACATTTTATGGTATTTTGGGAGCACTAATAGAGCCTTAACAACAGCATTGTGACTGTGAACTGCAATTATTATTAATTGCTACCGCTTATGTGTAAAACTGTCTGTTCATATGACACAGCAAAATCTACAGGAATAGGTTTATGTATTGAGTCATGGAGGTGCTGGATCAGTATGAAAAGGGTAAGTCCCCCTCCCCCCAAAATAGCTAAGTAAAATTTAACACTAAATAATGGTACTTTCTTACAAGACTCCAGAGTTCATGTGCAACAGTGCTTCTTTTAAAAACAGGCATTTTATCAAGACTATCTTTAACATGTGTCAGAAAGTATGTCTCCATTAAACTAATGTAGATATTACACCCCCTTTCCACAATGTTTCCTGACATCTCAGCTCTCACTGCTGCTTCTCCAGCGTGGCAAGGTTAGTCAGGTCTGAAGTCAGTATAAATGAAATAAGGAGGTTCATCCCTCTGCTGAGAAAAACACTGATCTGATTGAAAACCTATTCCACCATCCCTTCTTGTAAGGATGGATCAGATAACTAAAGCTAATATGAAGAGCTGGCTAATATCATCTGGTCGAGAATATTACTATTTCTCGAAGACAGGAGAACAAGGAAAGAAGAACTCTTTGAATCTCTTCCCCTCCCCCTCCCATTTTTCTTTATCTTTCCCTTTCTCTCTTTCTCTTGATCTTCTTGATCTTCATTCTTTTGCTTCTTTCAAGCCAGCATAGGACTTCGCAGTTCTCCCTCCTCTGTTGCCACCTAGAGGAGAGCAGAGCGAAGAGCTGGTGCCGGAACACACACGAGGATAAACCAGGACACGGTCCAAAATGGAGCTGGGTGGACGAACTTGTGTAGGGATGTGGGAGCGCATGCACTGCTGGATGCACAGATGAGAAACAGCCCCCACAGCACAGGCTTTTAGTACATAAATTCTCCTAAAGGTCCAAACAGGAAGGGCTAAAATATTATTTCCTCATCTGTTCATTAATAATATTGATCCTGAGAAAACTCTAATCTATATGTTTATAACCAAGGGATTTACATGCATCATATACACTATAGCTTTAATCTAAGATATAGACTTACAAGGTGACATATCTGAGGAGTTCAAAGAAGCTGTGCAACAAAGACTTCTGCTGCTAGCAGCCTGTGCCATAGGTTAATACTGTTAAGTAAAGAGGGTAGATTAATTTATAATGAAAAAGGATCAAGATAATCCAAGGATTATCCTATCCAAGAATTATCCTATCCAAGGATCCAATCAGGAATCATATCAGAGATAAACAATCCTAACCGATTTTTTACAGCAACTGGAAATCTTAATTACGCAGTTTCTACCACAGGAAAAGACAGTTTGAAATACCTTACAAATTGGAAGTATCCACCAAAGAAAACCTTCAGCTTCTGTCCAGATTTCAAAGGCAGGAAAATCAATGAATGCAGATACCAGCAAGATTTGGTAAAATGCTTTCACAATACCAAAAATGTTAGAAACAACAACAAAAACCCCCAAATGTTGAACAACTGAGAAAATGCTGTTTTCTACCCAACAGATATCAGAAGTATGTCATATAATCAATGTATGAGACTGTATCATGTGCTCATTTAAAAAAAAAAAANAAAAAAAAAAAAAAAGCCAGTATGTTGCATTCACTGATTTGAATATTGAAAGGTTTTGTAGTGGTAGAGAAAGTCTTGGTGTATCTGCTATTATTGTTACTGTCACTGATAATGTGATATAAATTATTGTGAATTAGTGGAATCCAATTTTAAACTGTAAGCTTTAAAATTAAACTATTCTGTACTTCCACAAATGTTTTTTGAAATGTATTTGCTATTTTCAGTTTATTCTCATCACTAATCTTTCATTGAAAACAAAACAAAAATTAGACATAAACTTAAGTAAATTTAGCACCCTTTAAAAATTTTGGATATGCCTTTCAGATTAAAAAAGAACATTCAAAAACCCTTTACAAAGTAATCTATATTTAATAAAAGTGTGCTGTGCTTTTGGGGGGTGTAAAACACTTTAAATTCAAATGTCTGACAGAGTGTTAATGGGTTGAATGCCATCAGATTTGCAGCTTATGGTAGAGAAGCAAGTTTGACTTCTTTTTTAAAACAAATTGATATTTAACCTTTACAGCTATTCAAGGCCTCCTATTGCTGACAGTTGCACTTGTTCCACGTTGGCTGAATTTTAAACAAGTCAGTAATACTTCAGGTTTTATCGCAGCTATTTACCAGAGTGCAAACAGTGACCTCCACATGACAGCAGCAGAAAAATGCCTTTTTGAGCCATTGATGCTGTATTGCACACACTGCTCAGCTCCTTAAAAGTACTTTGGCAGTTCAATACCTAACATTTCCTGGGCTTTTTTTTTTTAGTGAATTATCAGACTCAGATCAGAAGCTCAAGCTCCTTATGAGATTTGGATGTTTAATACAAGATTTTTAAACAACTGATTGTCTATGTATATCATCAAGGACAAACAAAAAATAAAAAACAGAAAATAAAAATAGGCTCAGTTTATGGAACTATCAAGTTGATAGGTGTTTAAATTTACAGCAGTGCTGATTTTGTTCCAGTACTTCAGACAACTCTAAGCAAGCTGCAGTTTTTGCACAGCACAATGGAATAGACATGACAATCTTGCATTTGTCTTGCAAGACTCAGTCTTGCATTTGTGAAAAACTGGCTTCAGACTTGTTAGACCTTCCTCCGATTTAGTTTCTTTCTGGAATAATCTTCTAAAAGGTCGAGTAAATAATGTATTAGAATGGAGGCTACTAAATTTATGAAAGGAATTTTGTGCAGTTGTGTCTGATAATAAGAAGGGACAGTACTCAATGGTCTAACATTGACTTTCCTTTTGAGAACATCTGCCCTGTGACAGTGAATGCTCATCTCACTTTGCTAGTGCAGATTAAGTCATTACTAAGGGTTTTTCTGAGTTGTCTTAAATGAGCCTACAAATGCTTTAGAATTAGGACCTCCTGACATGATAGAGGAACAAGAATCCTGTTCCTATTTGAGTTTTCTAATTGAACAGAAGTTGTAGTGTGTGCTTTGCCTAAATACACTACTTGAAACCTACCTGGTGACTGGAGCAAAACAGTTGTACAAGTATATTATTTGTGATAGCTTGTTTCATAAGAGTATTTGATAATCTGATTCTACAAATAATCTCTCTGAAACAAATGCCCAATTTCTGTATCTCAAAGACAAAAAAACCAGTTGCAGTGTCTGAGTTGCATTTTTCAGGGGACCAAACACCACGTCTTCTGTTGAGAAAGACGTCTCCAAAGAGTTACTCGTGGCTTCTACATGCTGAACAAGGGATTATCCATGGCTAATAGGCCATACATGGTGAAGAAGTGTATTTCCAGCTATGCCTAAGGCTTAGGAGTCTTTTTATTGTTTCAGTTGTGAGTAACTTTGCAAGATGAAGGGAAAGACAGCTATCCTAATAATTAGCCTTTTTTTAAAGCTTGTGAACTTGCCTCAGACTTTTTTATTAGAGATCTCTAGCCAAGGATGATCTGGACTCCTTTCCCAAAGAAAAGGACTAAACTAAACATAGTTCACTTTTTTATCTGTCACTACTGCTGCAGAACTACTCCTCTTTTGAGCAGTTAGAACACTTGCCCAGGAAATAGGAGATGTGCTCAGTTTCCTTTTCAGCATAATCCCCTACTTCACAAGGTCATGCTCACTCTGGTGGATTATAGAACAAGACAGACTGAAAAGGAAAAGAGAAAATGGAATGCTCCTCTTGTGTTAGCTCACTGTTCAGGCAGAAATGCAGGATTTATGAAGATAAGAGAAGATCAAATAAATATAAGCCTGAACATCTGGTGGTTATAATTCTGAAACCCCTCAGGTTGAGCTGAGGTCTCTCTTCTCTCACTTAGGAAGTGAGTGCTTCAGTAATGATGCTGACACATAGAAGTGTGTGCGACCCTTGCTGTACATTAATTGTTGCTATTAATATGGGTACTTCTACAACTTGGGATGTAACTAGAAGTAGACCCAAGGGTTTCTGGAAGTTTTAGTTCATGATGGAAATAACTTACGACTACTTGCAAGTCAGCCTACCTGTAGAGCAATCGGTATAAAATAGATACCTTATTTTTTTTTTGCAAACACCTGGGTTAATTAACTGGCCCTTTAGTAAAGCAGCATCTCCACATGGGAGGTAGCCCCAGTTCTTAAGGAAGGATAGGTGGTTGCTAAAATGCATGCACTTTGGGATTTTGTCTGTTGCCTTCAATTCTGTATTCAAAGGGCAGCAGCATTTTGAGTGCCAATGCAGATTAATGTCATCACTAACAGGATAAGCATTTTGAGTGGCACTCAGTGAATGATTGACATTGGGTACACAGCAAGTTCTTCTTCTGTCAGAATTTGGCATGTTTCTAGGTGTCACAGTTAATCCACTGCCAGTTATTTGACAGGATTGTACTTAGTGCCGGATGCCAATCTCCAAAATGTTCATGATTAAGGCTGCATACAAATGCTACTTATTCAATTGAATAAACAACAGTTCCACTCGTACAAGAAAAGGTAGACTCTCCATACAAATGTATTATTTCCACACAAAGTAGTTAATCATAGGATAACGTGGGATACCAAGATATTTGTGCTGAGGATGTGAATTGGCAATCACCAACCCTTCAGTGTTGACACTTGCCTTTGCGGGGTGTAATGTCACCAGAAGAGCTCTTCAAACACAGCAAGCAATCAGTAACTGCCCAGGCTGCACAAAATGAAAAGCATGTTGGGTTCTCAATGTCTTGGCCAGCACAGAGAGTGTTAGGACCCTAAAATTTGTCTTTGGGATTTGTAGGGCTCCCAGGAGTTCAACAGCTGAAATTTGATCTTCCAGCTAGCTCTTGAGCACCTGCAATGTAAGAAGTCTTCTGAAGGGATGCACAAGACTGAAAGATAGTGACAGCATCCTGCCTTCCCTCCACATGGTTCAGGCTGCCTGGATCTATGCATTGTCCTGCACAAACATTTCTTCCATGCTTCTACAGCTGGCATAGCTAAAACAAGCCCGTGTAAGCACAGTCGAGCTGTGAGTCAAAAGAACTATGAAATACTTATAGCCTGCTTTCTGTATAAGCACAAACAGCTTTTTTATGGTAGCAGTGAAAACCAATGATTTCCAAGACAGAAAAGCAGAGAAGTCAAGCTAAACAGACACAAGGAGACCAGCTGAAAAAATGGGAACACAAAAGGACAGGAAAGAACATATTGAGGCATAAAGTGCTCATCAGAGAGTAGAAAATGGAAAGGATGAGAAGGTAAAAAAAAAAAAGACAGTGATGATACAAATGGAAACTTCTGACTGTGCAGATGAAACTTTCTAGATGGATATTTTTTACCTTACAAACAGATGTTTTACTTGTTCATTTTACCTCAATCTGTGGAAAAAGAAACATTACATTACTCTTTGACTTCTGACTTCCTCATAAACTATGCAGTCTCATTTTTCACTGGTCACTGGTTGTAGTTCTTCCTAATCTTAGTACCAGAAGTGAGGTAAAATTGTAACAGTGAATATGTAGATCTATGTACTCGTGGTCTCTGGTGGCAGCTATACTCTCACCAACAGTGAATATGTAGATCTATGTACTCGTGGTCTCTGGTGGCAGCTATACTCTCACCCTTTAGCAAGCTACACTTGATCTTCTTAGCCACTACACAGGGTAATTTTTAGTATATTCTGGTCAGAAACAGCAAAGTGTTGAAAAACCACATCCAGAACATGTCTATTGATTATCACTGTTAGCTTTTTTTGCTTTCTCTTGTTTGTTCCTTGGCTGGGTGATGTTTCACTTGTATAATACATCTTAAAAACGCAGTATAATTTCCCAAAGGAAAACTATGAGTTATAAGGTCAGGTTAGTCAAATATTTTTTATAAGTATCAGTAGACCAAGTACTGAGCTAAATGGAAATCTTTTTGGTATATGTACATTTAATATACTAGCCCAGAAAAAAAGGGAACAGACTATGTATATATATATATATATATATGTATGTATATATGTATGTATGTATGTATATAGTCATTCTAACTTGCAGAGATATTCTTCTTTATTTAAAACAAAGAACCACTGTATTCAGCACATTCATTAAATGCAACACAGAAACAGTCCCTATTCTGGGAGCTTAACACTTAGCTGGACAGCTGAGTGATATTGACAACAAACATACTGTCGTGGTTTGACGCAGCTAAACGTCAAGCACTGAAAACTGATGTTTGCATAAGGGGAAAATAAGGAAATATTGAGGAAAACTGGAGAGCTTCAAGGCAGAACAGGTTCAAACTTAAACAGTTGCTGTACAAGGAAAAAGTTTATTGCTAACAGAATTAAAAGTAAAAAGGAATAATAAGAAATCAATAAGAAATTAAGGCGAACCCCCCCCCCCCTTCCAGCACTGCCCTCCTTTCCACTGAAACTGCACAAGCGAAAAAAAAACCATGGGGTTAGGTCAGTGTTGCAGTTCTTAAAAGTGTCTCTAATATTCAAGGAAAAGGAATTATCTTCTGCTTTCAAGTGGTTTCCAAGCTGTCACCAGCAACAGATTCGCCCAGTATCTGCTGCAGTGAAACACATCTCTCCCATGAAAATCTCAACAGTCTTTTCATACTGCAGTCATGGGCCCAATAGACATAGGGTTTTAGTCTTTTTAAGGATGAGTTATTCTGGTCTGAAAGCAAAGGCTCTCTTCTTCACCAATCTCTAAAAGCCTTTCACTGCTTCTATATAGCCTGGCATAGGCATATTCACATCTTCAAAAGCCATGCATGAATTCCTCATCTCTCCACATACTTCAAATAGGATTAAAGAGACATACAGTTTGTGATATTACAGTTTTTACCATGGCCTGCAGAAAACATTTTTAGGCTACACGTGAAAAATGCGCCTCCACGTCTTTTTCCCTGCCTCCATTTTCAGCTTTGTTCCACATGACCTACTTTCTCCTTCTTCCTGACCTGGGAGCCACCATGTTGAAGAGTTGATTTTCTTTGGGCTTTATGTTGGAGAAAACCTCACTTCCTTTACGCTGCTGGCTGCATGGTGCCTTCTTCAGTTTGGGATAAACTGTGTTGGCTGCAGAAAGCTCTGCCAGCACCCGCCAGGTCTGCGTGGGGCTGTGTGGAGGGGAAGGGAAGCCCGCCAGTCCCCAGAAGCTGTGCCGTGTGGTCTCGGCCATGCGGAAACTCATAGGTGTTTCTTAGCTGCCTGTTTTTAAAGGCTGATCCCAGATGCTCCCCAAAGCCAGGACAGCTTTTCCTGGTGGCTTTTTGCCCTTGCCAGGGAAGGGGCCCGGCCCAGCCCAGGCTGGCCCGACCACCCCTCTGTGCGAAGCCGGGACAAAGAGGAGGAATTTCCTGCTCCACCACACCATTTAAATATGCAAATCGCAAAAGCGCTATCGGATCAGCAACTTGTCCATGAAATAAGTTTCAACCTACTACACAGGTTTGTTAGAAATAGTTGCAGAAAGTTGCAAGTTCTGTGTTTTTTTCTAAACATGCCAAAACTTGCCTAAGGACAGTTGTAATGACTGGGAGGAACTTTTTCTTTTAGAAAATATTCTTTATAGGTCATGTAAGGTCTTTAATGTAGAAGTCATCAAGATGTCAAGCTGAGGTAATTTGACTTGTCCCACTTCTTAGAACACTCATTTTCTAAATACAGGTTTGTTGGTGTGTGGCTTGTTTGAAAGAGAGTGACCAGAACATGATAGTTTGGGTGCATGCCAGACTGACCATAACTGAGAAGGTTCTTTATGGAGACATTTTAGATCCTAGTGAAGGAAAAGGTTCTGTTATCATCGTTAAATTAATGGAAAAATCTGACTCAAAGGGAATTCTGGTAAACTTGGATTTTACAGGAAATTAAATCACTTAAGAGGACATTTAAATGTGCTTTTGTAGAATTCTACACTATTCAAGTGTTTACTTAGCTAAGTACATCACTCTCATTTATAAATGTATTGTCTTTGGGACAACCATAAAGATGAGCAATATGATTATCATAACTAAGTGACTGGTGAGATGGAGGAACTGGATTTTTTGATATGTAAAGATGAATGGGTAACATACTCGAACCTGTAAAGAGGTTCAGATCAAAGTTCTGATCTAAGAGATGTGGACAATGGAGTTAGAATTAAATAAATTCTTAAATGCTGCCAGTTCACGTGAAACCAATATTACCTAATTTTTGAATCCAGTTGGACTCAAGTGTCTAGCACCCTATGAGGTCCAAACAGTTTTATGTTGGAAGAGTTGGGTATCTACTTCATGTAAATCTAATTTTAAAAAGATTTCTATTCAATGGTGACCATGTGTGGAACAACTTCCTAAAACTGTTTCTTACAAAAATTAAAATTAAAAATATATTTAATTTGTCTAATATGTTTATTTTTCTGTAAGCTTCTTCTTCTTTTTCAGCCATTCATGTTCCTAAATCTGCGAAAAGGTATAAATGATACAGAGATGCTTGACACTCTTAGTTTTCTTGATTTTTTTTATTTTTTCATTTTTCTTGCCATTTGTTCTCCAAGTGTTTTCCCACTTTTCACGCCTATATACCCTACAAAAAAAAAAGGATTTCTGACAAACATCTTATGAGGTGTCAAGCTTTTATTAAACAGTCCAAAAAATCAAAGCACTAATCCAATTTGTATGAATCAGACATGTTATGAGATAAACTCTTGGGGAAATTCTTCCTCATGTCATGAAGTCATGTAGTTTTAGAATGAAATGCACAGACTTTGCAATGTGAATCTGTTCACAGATAAATTTGTATCACTCCTGCATCATGGTAAGAACAGAGGAAAGGGATGCAATAAACCGGGAGTTCACTGTGGTTTGGTTATACTTGGTAGTGTCTTATAAGAAACAGTAAAATCAACCTTTTGCTGTTAAAGCTTTGTTCAGAAGCAAAGTAAGCTCCTGAAGGATATGGAAATGGGGGAGGTACACTAATAAGATGAAGTAAGATCTGAATATTTCATTAAACCAAGAGTGAAAAACCATCATGGAATTGCTGAGTGTTGCCCTTTCACACACTAAAGTTTCAAAGACTCTGCATGGGAAAAGAGAACTGCTCTCCTCTTGAATCCTTTTTCATAGATGTTTCAACCTTGCTGGAAGCAAAAGCAAGAAGAGTCCATGTTAAAGGCTTTACCTCAAAGAACTCTGACATATTCCCCTCTCTGAAGTTATGAGTTTCCTGAATTTAATGCAGACTTCTTAATCCCATCTTCCAACTTTGACCCCCTCTTCCAAAAGGATTGACATTCTTTGCAGTTTTGGATGAGTTTTTTTTAGGTTTTTTTGTTTGTTTGTTTTGTTTTGTTTTTTTGGTTTGGTTTGGTTTTTTTAAGGAAAGAAACAGAAACAAAGATAACTGCTATGCAGGATGGAACAAGAGGCAGAGAAAAAAGACTCATTGTCAGCACTAACACATCCTTACCACTGGACTGAAGCAAGCAAAAAAAAAAAAAGGTGGCAGTGGCATGGTGTTAAACTGAGTGTAGAGGACTACTAAGATTAGCAACGTATTCTGAAAGAAAAGAAAATTAGTCAGAGAATCATAGAACAATTTAAGTTGGAAAACACCTCTGTAGGTGACCTGACCTGACTCTCCACTCAGAGCAGGACTAGCCTGAAAATAATGTACAACATCAAAGTCAGTTTTTTCAGGGCCTAGTTCAGTGAAATTTTGGCTTTCTCCATCACTGGAGATTTTTTAATCTCTTTTTGAAATTTCTTTACAGTGTATGATGACCTCACTGAAAATCTTGTCTTTCTAATGTCTAAGTCAAATTTCCTTTCCATAAACTGGTGTCTGTTGCATTTTTCCTTTTCACTATTCATTTCCAGGAAAACTGTCTTCATTTCCTTTATAATTTTCCGTCAGGCAATTAAAGACAGAAATTAAAAGCAAATAACTTTGCCTTCTCCAGACTGAATAAACTTTCCAAGCTTCATTTTATATGTGCTCTAACCATCTAAGAATTTCAGTGACCCTTTGCTGGACTTGCTGCAATAAATAAGTTCCCCTTTTGTATTGCAGAGCCTAAGACTATGTACATTCTCCAGATGCAATCTCAAAAATGCCAAATAGAAATAACTATTTTGAGAGAAATTCTTCAGTCTTCATTATGATCTGAGCAATTCAGGCCTGAGTGTGTTTCATTTTCATCACTCAAAAGGCAAAACCTCAACTCCACCTTATATAACATTTTTTTGAAAATTATCTGTAAATATGTTTCAAAACAACAAGTGAATAAACTTCTACAGTTTAATTTCTGCAATATTTCTCCTTGACTTCCCACCCCAGAAGTTTGCAAAATAGATGCTTGTGAATTTTTAGAAACCTCAAACATAATACAGTAGAAGAGAAACAAAATAGCTGATTTTTAAAATTTGTTTACAAAGTGACAAATGTTTTAAGAAAGTCTTCCCTTCCAGATTTGTTGAAATTCAAGAAAAAATATTTTATGCAAAAAACCCCGAATCTTCACATTGAATACTCTCTTTGAGGTATCTCTTCTGAGTGTTAGCTAAAATATTAAACATTAAAACACTTTGATAAAAATTATTACACCTTATCCTTTAAACAGAATCATGGAATTTTGATCAAGATGCCTCTTTAACAGCTAACATCCATTTTTAAAATTTTTACTGGTTTAAATTTAACTTTCAGTTTAAATTCACTCAAAAAAAAAGAATTAATACAATCAAAACCTTTAAACAATTTATTCTTATGTTTAGTACTATATTAATAGGTATGTAATCTTCTAACTGGCAACTCTTTAATACCAGCAAGGGGCAGAACTGCTTTTGTCTTGTTCTCCTTGAGGTTTTTTAATGTGGTTTATCTGAATATTTGAAAAGGTGCTGATGAAATCTGCAGACCAAGTTATTTGCATGGCTAATAAGTTTAAATTTGATGCCATAGCATTGACAGATGATAATTTTCAAATATCTATCATTTATGTAATGGTAAATGTCAAGCAGTACTTATTAAGAAAAGATCTTTCTCCTGAGAATTATTATGATTTTGAGAAGAAGAAAACCAAAATAAAGCATAGCAGACATGTCAGCAATGAAAAATTACTCTGTTTCTGAAGACAGATGTAAAAAAGGACACATTTTCCAATTTATGACTATGTTCTCTAGGAGAAACATTTAAATTTCTTCCAGTCTCTATGTGAATTTATTGGCAGTCAAATTTTATATATATAATGAAACTTCACCTACCTTATAAATAATTAATACATGAATAAAACATCTATAATAAACATTAATTCATTTAATATTTCTATAGTCTGACAAGAAAATAAGTGCTTATATGTTTTATAATAATGCAGCTTTAACATTATTAGTAAACCTCTGTTACGTCTGTTTGCAATACCTTTTCATTTTTTACTAATAAATAGAATACAAAGGAAAATAACACCTCAATATTTGTACTATAGATTAATTTCAGTATTTTCAATACTATGTGAAGTATTGCACAAATCCAAGCAGACATCTTCTCCCAGAGCATTGTTTTTTTCCACACCAATTTTAATATCCATGTATTGTACCTGAGAAGTCACATAAAGAAATCCAATGTTTATTAAATCCGTTAAATCCATTAAAATTCAGAAACACTGTTTTTTTTATAAAGTTTTGCATAAACCTTTGCAAGAAAGGTGCAGAAAATGAGACTGGACAGAAGAACAAGCGAGGTGGTGATATAACTGGAAGAGTGTGACCATAGAACAGATAGAGGAATTCCCCAACTCTTTTATTATGCTCCGTACCGTTCAGATTCTGGTGGTATAATTATGGTATTTAGATTGCTATATTGGGTTTTCATGGCAAGGTTTTGCTTGTGGGTCAGCTATAGGGGTGGTTTCTGTAAGAATGTACTAGAAACTTCCCACATATCTGATGGAGCCAATGTCAGTCACCTCCAAGATGGATCTGCTGCTGGCTGAGTCAGCAATCAATTAGCCATGGTGGCATAGTTAGGCAAGGAGGGGAGAGCAACTTCATTCAGGGAGACAAGCATACATACAAAAGTATGTCAGAGAAACAGCCCTGCAGGCACATGTATCAGTGCAGAAGGAGGGGAAAGAGGTGCTCCGAGGGACCAGAGCACAGAGATTCCCCTGCCACCCATGGTGAGGCAGCTGTGCCCATGCAGCCCATGGAGGTCCATGGGGAAGCAGAGATCCATCTAGAGCCCCTGGAGGACCCAACACCAGAGCAGGTGGATGCATCCAAAGGAGGCTGTGACTCCACACTGGAGCAGGCTCTTGGCAGGACCTGTGGATCCATGGAAAGAGGAGTCCATGCTAGAGAAGGTTTCTGGCAGGACTTGTGACCCCATGGGGGACTTGTGATGGAGCAGGCTGTTCCTGGAGGACTGCACCCCGTGGAAGGGACCCACACCAGATCAGTCTGTTCCTGAAGGACAGCACCCCATGTAAGACACATGCTGGATCAGTTTGTGAAAACCTGCAGCCTGTGGGAAAGACCAAATGACAGGTGTTGAAGAATTTTGAGGAGAATTGTCTCCCATGGAAGGGAACCCCATGCTGGAGCAGGGGAAGAATGTGAGGTGTCCTCTCCATGAAGAGGAAGGAGTAGCAAAAACAATGTGTGTGATGAGCTGACTGCAGTTCCCATTCCTCATTCCCCTGTGGGGAGGAGGTAGAGAAAATCAGGACTGAAGTCGAGCCTTGGAAGAAAGGAGCAGGGGGGAAAGGTGTTTTTAAGATTTGGATTTATTTCTCATTACCTTAGTCTGATTGGATTGGTACTAAATTAAACTAACTTCCCCAAGTCACATCCATCTGTCTGTGATGGTAATCCTGTCTTAATCTCAAGATATGAACCTTTATTTATATTTTCTCTCCCTCTCCATCAGAGGAAGAGGAGTAATAAAGTATATTTGGTGGACACCTGGCATTCAGACAGGATCAACCTAGCACCTATTAGCTAAGTCAGATAGGTTCTATCTCTCATACAATTATTTGTAAGAATAAATCCACTTAGGATATATTAAAAGGTACTGCAGTGGATACTAAATTTACTTTAAAAGATCTTAATATTATTTAACATATAAAGACCTGGTGAAAAAAATGAGAAAACTCACGTCTGAGCTGATAGTACTTGATTACACTAAATTCAGAGGAATAAAGTTCATAAAAAAAAGGTTTAAAGCCTTTTAACAAAGTTTAAAAAACCTCCAAAATTTAGCTAATTTTCAACTGTCAGGAGCTTACAACTAAGCAGCAGTGGATGTTAATCATTACTGTAATTGTAATGTTGAAATGAGATTGTTACTGTAACAGGATGGGTACCACCATCTCTGGACAGTTTCTCAGACAGACATGGGATAAGTCCTAATCTAATGCACTATACTTTGAATGAACTGGAGAAAAATCTTGAAAATTATTTTGCAAACATAAATTTCTGTTTCAGCATTGCAGCAATTAGAAAGGAAAAGGATGAACATTTACAGCATGTTAAAAGATATGTCAAGAATGACCCCTTTTACCTGGTGGGTTGCCTGCACCAAGACAGTCTTAGGAGCAAAATAGCATTTATTCCTCATAGGGTGTTGTTTCCTCCCCAGTTGAAACTCCCTTGTTCCCTTAATCCAGACACATTCCCTCCATCATGATGACACCTGGACTATGAGAAGGACCCCAAAGAGGAGGCTGAACACTTTGAATCTCTCAGTCAGATAAGGATTTTGTAAACAGCAGGGAAAAAGGCGAGCTTGTAAAACACTTTGAATTTAGTTTATATTGGCTCAGAGACAAGAGGGTTGGAAACAAAATACCAGAGCAATTATACGTTCTTTTGAAAGCGAAACTGAGATGCATAAAATTACCATAATTATCTTCACTGACTCAACTTATTTTCAATTCATTATTTTTGCCGTTTATCACATAAGTTCAAATGTGACATGACATTATCACTAACTGAACATTATTGAGGTTAGATGATAGAACTGTATTCTTTTCTTTAATCTCACTTTTTTTGATCAGTTATTAAAGGTACCTCTCAAAGTATGTATAAATTATTTGCAGTCAAAGAGCTTGTTAAAAATAGGAGAGAAAAACAAAAGAACAATTTAAAAATTGAATTATCTTCATCACTTTCTTAATTCAAAGCAGCAAAAGATATAAGAATACAGTACACATGCACACTTGATTAATATTGAATCCAATTCTGTACTTACTGTAAAATCTCTTATTCTGGGCTTGCAAAAAAAAAAAAAAAGGGCATCACCACAATGATGCAAAAAGACATCAGACCATTATTCTTTGAAATACACAAGAGTTGTTATACCTCATAATTCATATAAAAGGTTCTTCAAAGAATCTTCTTCATTTTATTCTTCAAAATGTGTTATCCCTCCTTTCCTTGCTGCTTATTATCTCACTAATTATATTTGTGTGCAAGAGACAGGTAGAGAAAGGGGAGTGATCATGAAAGGTGAGGAAGGAGGAAATCTACTGTCATATAAAAGCAAGATTTTAACTTTTTTCCCTACATAACAGTAGGGACAAAAAACCCCACAAACCCCCAGTATATAAAGGAACAACCTCCTCTCCCCCACCAAAAACCCCAAGCCCAGACAGAACCCCAATAGATAATCTCAGCAGTTATCCTTAGGGTAATTATTTACTGTCTTTCTCTGGCACTCACTTTACTGAAGTGCACTTTTTTATTCCTATTTAAATTCCTAATGAAAACCTGTGAAAATGCTACTTGTGGGACATTAGCTGCCATTTTGAATCTGGGAAATGCATGACTCAATCTTTTGTATTTGTTTAAATAAGGTATCCACATACCAGTGCTTTCCCAGTGGTAAACATGTTGTTCCTGCCAGTTTTGAGGTTGCATATGCCTTTGTTACTGTGATCTGGCAGTAATGAGAAGTTGTTATTTATAAAGGCAATTAGAAATGACCAAGAGACCTATTCAGTTGCAATGCTGTAAAATTACTCAACATGAGTAGCTGGCCTAACAGGAACACAGGACTGTAAGAAATATTTGCAGATAATGTTTTTATTTCTTGATGCCATAAAAGAAAAGCAAAAGGAAACCTGAAATTTTAATTTTTTTTCTGTCTATAAACACTAGATGGAGAATTAGGGTGTTATTCAAGTCAAATAAAGTACTATCTCAACTGGTAAATAAGTGGTGTCAAAAAGTACATCTCTTTCTCTCTCTTTGAATTAAACTGAAAATAATCTCTGCATGAACACTCTAACTCAACTTGTGATAGCTGAACATCAAGTGGCTGTGATGTCTGTCTTGGAGAGGCCATTTCTTTCAAAATTGAAATTCTGAAGCCTGGACACTGAGTTACCTTCCAGGTACAATGGCTTCTGCCGAAGCTAAAATTGGGAAAAAGCATGACTCTAGTATTCACAGCATGCTAGACTTAACTGAAAGACTGAAAATTAATTTTAAATCTGATGACATTTAATGAAATACTCTACAATGAGAAGATCATGCACTGATATGCTGTAGCCCTGGATTTGAGCTAAAATACAGTAGGAAGCCAAGGGAAGCTGTACCATGCTTGGTGCTGGTGAGACACAGCTGGACCACCACCTCCAGTGCTGCGCTCTCTGGTACAGCAGAGATAAGTAATATAGATTTATAAATTTTAGATGAAACATTAAACTTATATCAAGGACAAAATAAAATTTTAGATAAATAGTTTTTAACTTTTCTAAATGCAGTGTAGCAATTTGTTTAAACGCCACCATAAAAGACATAATTTTAGTTATTTATAGAAATAAGGAACAGGAGAATTAGATTGAATCAGTAAACTGTATACAAAAGGAAATTTATTTTAGAAAGGAAATGTATTTAAGTAACATATTATTTTAAATTATCAAAAACTTGCTACACATGTTTCCAAACACACAGTTTGTCTTTTTTTTGGCATAGACTAGGCTGTTATTTACACACCATAAACAGAAACCTACAGTGGTGTTTCACCAAACTGAACTGAAACATGCGTGATATATGGCATAGCTTTCTCCAAGTGTCATCTAATTTTCTCTTCTGATACTGTTCCCTAAACCACAGAATATATTCCCTTGCCATAAGAATAGATTTGAATTTACTATTTACTTTTTGGTTTTAGGACACTATAGATAACAGCTTAATGAATCTCATTTTTAAGACTAAACAGGAATTTCTAGTCTGACTGCTTAGAGGTTTTTGGTTTTTGCTGAACTAATTTAGAACTGTGAAGAAAAAAAGAATCAAGAGATTCAAAGGATAGGAGTAAATTAAGGCAATCATGAACCTTCCAAAGAAGAAAGAAAATAGGATTTTAATAAAGAGCAGGGAAAATTAATCAAAACCTGGAAATTTTTTTCCAGCATATTTTCCAGCATGGGTTGAAGATTAATCTCTGTACAATAGAACCAGAGTATTATGCACACTGTACACCAACTACTGCCTTTGAAAAATATGTATAAGTAGAAGATAATTAATTTGAAGGTTGTCATATTATGTCTGCAGGTGACTACAACTCTGAAAGCAGAATGAAAGATTTTATATTAGTAGATTATTCTATGACAAGATAAATGTGTTACTTCATATTCCTTTCTTAAAAATTTATCTTTAGTACTCAAAAAAGAATTTCCATTTGCATTTCCATTTCCATTACGTAACTACGTAATTAAATAGGAGTTAAATTAGTTCATTAATTAGCCAAATTCCACATTATTTTCTTGGTCTTCTCAAAGAGCAAGTTCCTCATAATACAGCAAATGAAGTGAAGCGTCAGAGATGCTGAAGATGCACAGGGCATCTAAAGGATCTTCTGATAATCCATTAATTATTACATTCTCTTCATATTCTGCAGAGTAAGTGGAAAAAGTAATTCATTCCTTCTCCCATTAAAAAATAATGAAAAAAATAGTAAAAAATTTCTGGGTTTAGTTTTGGTTTTGTTTTTCCTATTGTTATTTTGGGGTTTTTTAGAAGGCAGAACAAAGACCCTCAAAGTAGATACCCCAGCAAAATCAACAGAAAAATCAATAAACATGTTTATACCTATGAAATATTTGGACCTCCTACTGGTATCCATGAGTGGCTTTAATGGTGGAAGAATAGCATATGCAATCATGACACCATTGAAATCAGTGAAAATACTCCCACTATTGCCAGTGGGTAGAGATTTCCCATTTAAATTATCCACATTCCTTCAACTTACTCTGTAACTAAACCTTAATACCTGCTTATAATGTTCATTCCTTTTATTAATTTTAATTGTGTTTAATTTTCCTTGATTTATATACTGTCAAAAATGTTGACGTTTTAAATGTCTGAGTAAAATTAATTTTTATTCCATTCTGTTACCAAATATTCATGTTCTGATATAGATAGAGAAAAAAAATCTGTTGAACTACATAGAGCATTTCCTACAAAGTGTGTTACTACTTTATAGAAATGTTTCTGAAATTGAATATTTTCCATTCTCAAATATAGTTAAAAAGCCTTTTTTGTGTCTAAGATATCCATAGAGAGGAAATGAAGTATAAAGCCATGATTTTTACCAATTAATAGTGGTAGTACTACTACTGCTGCTACCATTAGTCATAACTGTACTAGTAGTAGTAATAGTAGTAGTGGTAGTAGTAGCAGTAGTAGTGATACTTTCATTCATGATTAAAAACCAGAAAACTATGGAATAGCAAAAAAATACAACTAGTTCCAATGGAAATCACATTATATTTTATAAAAATATGAAATAATTCACTTGATGACACATATTGCCCTTAGTCTTCTGCTCTGGCAGTACGCACAGCTTTGAAATTTTTTCTATCTGTGCAGCAGAATTTTATTTCTATTGCCCCCACAGTTTTTGTGGAAATAATTAATAATCTGTAGCCCTTAAGTTATATTATTCTGTAGGATAACATTCACTAACAATTTTCTGTACACTGTAGCATGTTTGAGATGGAAATCCAATTTTAAACATAGCCTCTCTGAGTAACTCCAACTTTTGGTCTCACAATCAACAATGCTAAAATGCTATATATGGTATTAAAAAGAAAAATCACATCACTGAATAACTACTAACTTTTTAATAAGAAGAGGATGAAAAACAAAGAAAATATCTTTGGCATGGTAAAGTTGTATCTTTAGGTTATCATTTTCCATCTAGTTTAGCCTTCACACACAGCCAACCATTTTATGTAAAAGTTGCATGTACTGTATAAATTAAAAATGAAAGATCAAAGAATAGACCAACTAATGAATTTTAAACCGATTTTGTGCCGGAAATGTGGTGGAACAGCACCATCTGCAGGTGTGTCACCATAAATCTGATGTTCTTCGGGTAGTTAAACTGTTTAATGTCATATGTCCTTTTTTTGGTACAGATTTGGTCTTTGCTTTAGGGGAAAATCCAGCAGCCAGTGAAGACATGGATTATTTTGCAGACAAAATGCTAGCCATAATAACACAGAAGTATAAAACCAAACCCTTTTTTTCCGCAAACATTTAGTTTGAAAGAACTCTCTCATGTGACTACTTTTGTTTTTAAGAACTGATCTATCTGTTTAGATGTTTTGTATAGTTATGTGTTATATGCTGTAACTTGATCTAAACCATTCCTCTGTGTGTTGCAAATGCTTATTTTTATCTTTGTAAAATATTATACATGGTTCTGAGACAGATCGGACATGAAAAGGTCAATATGATGCTGTGTATCTTGGGATTTACATCAAGCTACTTTATATTGAATCAAGTAAAAGTACCAGTGCTGCTTAAAAGAAAATAATTCCCTATTACTCCCACTGGAAAGCTGGATGTCCTTAAAGACCATATTTTTTGTGTCACTTTCTTCTACCATCACACCCTCCAACCCATTGTGGATGTCTGGAGTTGAAACACTATTTATTTTGAGAAATGGTCAAAAGGTCATGTGGAAAATTTTGGAGAGGAAGGGATTGGATAGTGTGCCATCCATTTGTGTGAGGATTTGTTTTTCTCTACATTTTTAAGGAATTCTGAGAACTCTTATTTTGTCCAAGTTAATATATTTAGCAGTAATAAACCTTGAAAACAAATCATAGATATTCAAAGGATGTGAATAATTTTTTCTTTAATTGTTATAATGCAGAGATTTCCAGGACAGTTCAAAGCCATTCAGAAAAAAAATAGTGATGTCCCTAGATCCTCGATGCGTGTACTTACATGTAGATTTAAAGCTGTAACTATTCAATTGATATGTTTATATCAGTGAATATTCTTCTGACTATTCTTTTTTGAATATATGTTTTGAAAAAAAGAGCAAGCCTCTTACCTAGTACTCTAGATTATGTATCATGGTGTTTGGAAATGCAGAACAGTTTTCTGAAATATTTGTCTAAGACTTCCAGGAAGAGGAAAACCACTTCTATGAACAGGTGTAAGAAAACATGCAGCTGGGGCATTTTTCAGGGGAGTTGAGTTTTTTTGCTGAAAAATATTAACCCATTAAAATGGAAACCAGGCTATAAATACGTAGGGTGGGAGACAGTTCAACTGGGGAAGCTCATTACTGATGTCATCTCTAATATATGTTGCTGTAGTTCTGAAGCATAAAATATCTCTTTGTTCAATTATCAGCATTCTATTTCTCCATCTGTCTCCTCTCCATTTCTTCCTCTTAATCACTTTTTTGGCAGGATTTCCTATCATCTACTATTCTGCCCACTACAGTGCCTGTTTTAATATTTACAATAAAACCCTCACACCAAAACATCTCATTTCAAAACCAGAAGCAGGCAAGCAGACAGACAAAAAAGGAGAGAGAATAATACTCTGGTAGTTTGGGCATCCTGTAATTATTAAAAATGAAAGTGAGGGAAAGAGGAAATTCAGGCTCTTTCACTTCAAGAAATTCAAGTCTCTTTCATGATTAATTCAGGAAAGAAATGTGAAAATTTTATCTCAATATCCTGTGTGTACATGGAGCTGATCACATCTTAAGTGTCCGTGTGCAATGTGCAACACTTGAAATCAGGAAAAGATTCATGGGAAGGGCCAGACCTCTTTTGTCTCACATCTGCTAAGAAAGAAAATATCAAATATTTATTTTATTGGGGGTTTTTTTTTGTGAAACTGCCAAAACATGGTCAATATGTTGGGGTTTCAAGATTCAAATAAACATTAAACTTGCACGTAGTTTGAATTTTTTTTAATTATTACATTACCGTAGGTCCCATTCCTTTTTTTCTGATTTTTTATCTTTTCTCCAAATGAAGCAATTTGTCTGAAGATATAAATCCAAAGTTGTTATTGTATGGTGTTTTCAACATCCTGACAGAGACTTTGAAAATATTTCATAGCTGTTTATTAAGACAAGAAGTAATTTAAATAAAGAAGTTCTTTTACAGAGGTATTCTTGTGCATCATACACTTTTTTTTTTACTTTAAAAATGAGACTAAATCCTTGCAATCTTGAGCTGTATTTTATTAGAAAACAAAGTGAGGTGCTGCAAGCAACCCAGACTTGAAGAGAGAAAAAAGACAAAAAAATATTTTAGGTACTGATAATCAGTGCTTGGGTATTTATGTTCATTTACTTTTTTTCTGATTATAAAATTAAAGACTATTTGTAAATTTCAATACTTTTCAGTGTTAAATTTAATTCATTTTTAAAATTCTATTTTTATTGTTTTAATTTCAAAACCAAACTTTACAAACTGGCTTTAACTGTTTACCATTTATTTTATTACCTATAACTTCTTTTTAATAAACACTTGGCTTTCAAAGCAGGAAAAAAAATTACATTAGAGTGCATCACACAATATCAGAACACTTACTGCATGCAAGGTTGCTTTCCCATGTGGCTCAGAACTGACAGACTGCCTGATGGTCTGGAGGTATTGAATTTTCTATGTGTTTTGAAGTCAGAGGCAAAGTACAGGTAGCCAAGTGATCCTGGAATATCTGTGTTGCAACAGATTAATTTAATATCCAGTGTCACATAGTACTTCTTTCCACAGTTTCGAGTTAGAAATTTAGGGCTTGAAACTCTTCATTTTCCCGTGCATATAGTGCAGTCACAATGCCTTGCCTTTGCAGATGCTCTGCTGGTGGGGAAAGGAGGACAATGAATTTGTGTCCCTCACCGCTATTTGTCAGAAATCTGATAAACCCTTACATATAACTGTTCCACCAGTCCTTAAACCTGTTTTCAGTCTCACTGAACACACAGTGAAAAATCCCACAGAAAGCAGAAGGTAGAAGGACAAAGCACAAGCTTTAAGTCATGAGAGTTAATGGCTGTCAAAGTGCATGTAAATCATCATTCTCAGTAGGGAAGGAGTATTCGATTTCTATGTTTGTTTTTAATTAATATATTACAACAGACAGAGTAGGCGAGAATGGGATGGCAAAGGAGATAAGGTAATGCTACCAACAAAGAAATTAAAACCAGGAAATGGAGGAGAGACTGAGAGAAGCAAAGGACAACGGAGAAAAAAAGGGACGTTTTATGGTTCAGAACTATAGCAGTGTCTCAGAGACTGTATCAGTAATGAGTTTATGCCACCTTGCTGAAGCAACTAAATGTCGTAGGCTAAAATACAAATTAGAAATTATTTTTGTAGACATCTTTATCACATCATGAATCCCCAGCAAACTTTATGAGGTCTTCCCCTCCACTGATGTCTAATGAAATTACTTGTATAGATCCTCATACAGCATTGCACCAGTGTCTTCACAAATTTGAAAGTTCACTGCTTAACTAGTTTAGCACCTTAACATCATTCTCTGTTTTAGATAACAGAACTTTGATAATTTTATAGCTGTAATTAAATCAAAACAATTCTGCTCTAAGCCTGACAAGAGAAAATGCCAACAGTTTAGTTAAAATTACTGGAATAAGGGCTAGAGAGAATTAATTACTAGTTTGAAGGTTACAACCAAAAACTTATATTGCGGAAGGATGGAAAAATGGTGAGAAAAGACAAAAACTATCATACATAAATCTGTGTGCATAGATAAACAAATAGAAAACGTCTTCTGCAAAAATGAACATATATAGGCATGCTCACACACATGTATTTATGTATATGTATTGGTGGCTGCTTTCATGCCTTACCCTTGGCAAAAGTCTGTTGAAAAACACCCTTCAAGATAAGAATATGGCTGTAGACACTGAATGAATCAAATACACCAGGCTCTCTGGAAGGGCATCTGCCCGCAAACTGGTCATGTTGAAGACAATGATGCCATCAGCTGGGTTAAGCAGTTATTGGCACACTGCCAAGAGACTCTGAAACTACAAAATGGCCACATTGAAAAGCAAGATAGGAGAAAGATAAAGATCCGTCACAGGAGAGAGACCTGGAGAGGGGAATAGGATGGGCAAGGCAGGTGTGTGCTCCCTCTCAGTGCAGGCTGTGCACTGCTGCCTTCCCTGGGACACCTCAGGGTGCAGCCCCAAGGACGAGGGGGTGGGCACAGGTACCCCTGGAGCTGGAATGTTCCACATCTGCCACACAGAATGCAAAGGGACCCCCACATGGCCTGGAGGGGATGGGGAGGCCACAGCATATATGTCCAGTAACAGCAAGGAGGGGAAATTGTGTCTGATTAGCAGTATGGGAAATTAGGTAAGTAAGGCTATTTAGAACAATTAAAACGTTTAATATTTTGCAGCTGTCTAGTATTGCAGTTTATCTGCTGACATATATTCGGGCTCTATAGGTCACTGATTGGCCATTACAGAGATGTCATTAAGAAATCAAGAAACCCCTTTCATCCTGACTTGGTTTAAACTACACAAAATGAACAATGCAGCACTATTTGGATTGGCAAACCTTCAAAAAAACAAACCTCAAACCAAAGAATCCATCTAAACTCTAAGTTTTATCTCTCTGACACTCTGCTTAGGAAAGATATTAAACCTTTAAAATCATTACATACAATAGAAAAGTCAAAACAACTGTAATACTGTGGCTGTCGCAAAGCTGCTTGCTTGTGATGGAAGCTCAGGCTTCAGTTCTAAATCTCAGGTTTTTTTCCTTTTTTACTACAACTAATCCTACAGGTAATCCTGCATGCAATACACATAGCTTCTGCACCTGGATGTGCTATGAAGAGGAATGTACTTCCAGGGATACTAATAGAATGATAGTCGTACGTGACCATTGAGGACAAGATTATAAACAGTCTCAGTTTAATGAGTACTCTTGAGACTTGGGTAATGCAGCTCTGGTCTCTCTGACCCTTGTCATTTACATAAAGAATCAGTTCTAAAATTGAAGGATGTGCCAAGCCCTGAAAAATATGCAATATCCAGAATTTTTTTCTTTGGGAGAACATACTTGAGTGAACACCTCTCAACCCATTTATGTACAAGGGAAAAATTACAACTTTCACAAATAAGTAAAACTCTGCATAAAATATGGATAGAACCACTTTGACACTGGCACTAAGCCATTTTAATTTTCTATAGAGATCTTTATTCATTTGCAGCATCAAATTTATAATTAAACATTATTTTCAATAAATTTTAAGTATACTCAAATATTTTTATTACCTTTCAACTGGGAAGCTAATGTTATAATATATCTGACTATAAGCAAAACTAGAACAGATGATAATCTTGTATTTTCATAAGGTACCAAATGGATTTCCAGAGCTCTCAAATATTCAGATTTGGAAGCAGGCCAATGAAGATAAAACCAGATTCTGTACACTGGGAGGGCAAATAGAATTAAGCAAACTTTCATAAATAGTCAGAATATTATATTTTTCTAATTGTAATAATTTCTACTATCTTATTTGAAGTTTGAGATTTTATCTACACAGACATTTTGATAATTTTTTGTATATGAGAAAAACTCTTGCTCTGCCTGATACCAACTGAATCCATGGGAAATACCATGGATAAACAACCCAGACGAGCATTCATAAACCAGAATGGAAGTTCAGAATGATACTTCACTGTGTCTAGTTACTTGGAAATGCTTCCTCTGACATCAGATAATTTTCATTAGGATGTAAAATTTTTTTGTAGTTTTTAGTTCTCCCTGAGGCTTTTTTTGCAGATAGACCTGTATTTCTGAGGGTGTTTTGACATTATGAAACACACTACACCTTCTGTTGTATACTTCAGGTCATTTTCAGGGTAGCTGAAGAGGCTGTTTCAAGCTTCTTTATTTTCTATTTAAATATTTATATGTGTGTGTGAGAGGCTATGCATAGGTTTGTGTATTTTCACTAAAAAATGCTTACAATAGTGATAATTATATCTGGTGTTATCAGAAGTTAGTTATTACTGAATCCCATTGCAGTTAATGTTTTTTAAAATAATATTCCCTACCTAACTATCTAACCAGTATGTTTCAGTGGGTATTTAATACTTACCTAAGCTATTATATTTCTTCTGCTGCCTTGTTTTAATTTACTGTCAGGTGTTTTGTCTCCCCTTTTTAAGATGAACCTGATTTTTGACCTTACAATACTAAAGGAAATGGAAACATTTACACTGACTTGAAAATGTATGACTGATACCCAGAATCATAGAATCTCAGAATGGCTTGGGTTGGAAGGGACCTTGAAGATCATCTAGTTTCAAACTCCTGATATGCACAGGGACAACTTCCACTCTATCAATTTGCTCTGTCCCATCCAACCTGGCCTTGAACAGTTCCAGGAATGGGACAGCCACTTCTCTGGGCAACCTTTTTCCAGTGCCTCACGACGCTCACAGTAAAGAATTTCTGCCTATTAATCTAAACATACTCTCAACAGTTCAAACCCATTACACCTCATTCTGTCACCACATATCCTTGTAAAAAATTCCTCTCCATCCTTTTTGTATGTACCCTTCTTTTATATACTGAAAGGCTGCTTGAAGGTGTCCCCCGAGTGTTCTCTTCTCCAGGCTGGACAATCACAACTCCCTCAGCCTCTCCTAATAGGAGAGGCGCTCCAGCCTCTGATCATCTTTGTGGCTGTCCTCTAGATTCCCTCTGTGTTGCTGAACTGGAACAAAAAGATGTTAGACATTACCGTGCTTTGATGGCAGTAAATATATTTTAAGGATAATCACATTGAAAGTGTACTTTTCTATTTCCAGAAGATACATTGTAAAAAGAAGACTGTTGGAAAACATTGCTACCTCACGCAGTAATAAGATAGTTACTGGTGGTTTTTTGGTTAGGTTCTTTTGGTTTGAATTTGTGTGTGTTTTGACTTGGTTTCATTTTTCACGTCTTGTAGTGGTGAATGTTAATCAGGAAAGCATGCTTCATCAAATCAATTTCTTCTGCTTACTTTGCTCTGGACTTGAATGCTTTATTCCCTTTCAAAGGTGCCTCTCTCCTATATTTCAATTGATTTTGCTACAAGACAGCTCTTCAAATCTCTCTCCAAAGATCTTTACATTTAGTTCCCTGCCTTTTGCTTCTGTCAGAGCAGCATTGTTGTTTCATAGAAGCATTTAATTTTTTCCTTATAGCACCCTTTTTTCTTTCTCATGTCTTCTCGTGAATTTGTTTTTGAATGCATCAAATATATAAAAACAGGAAATACTTAGTAATATATTTCTGTAGATTAATTTAAATGTTCTAATATTTTTCTTTTTTTTCAGATAACACCTGGTTTTCCTTTGAATAGGCTATGAAGAGCTGTCATGTGGCTGTCTGGAGAGAAACAGATAGTAGCTAATCAGAGAGCTGTGTACAGATACTTTAAATTTTGAAGGTAAGCATGTTTTCACCTGGCCTGATAGGATGCTACAGAAGATTGTTTTGTAGTAATCTGTACAAGTGAGACAACACTGTGAAGTTCTCAGCAAGTGCTGGTGCTTTTCTTCTGCACTGTACTCTTCCCTCTGAAGGAAGGGATGAACTTTAATGTGATATTCTTACAAAGGTGGGGAAGGAAAAACAACTGTGTTTTTCAAAAATTATTTTCAGGTAACCATAGTAACAACATCTTGGTACATCTCCAGCACTGAAAATTGAAAATGGGGGAACACTGAGAGATAGAAGTAACAGAGCCTCATTGCTGGGAAACCTGCAGTCATGTCACTGAAGAACTAGAGGGACTGACGAGTGACAAAGCAGTGGCTCCTTAAAGTGCACCAGATTTTAGTCACTGAAGCATTTTACTTCGGATTTACAAGAAAAGCAAGAGGACAGTGTCAAGAAAACAGAAAATCTTAACTACTGCCTTATTTTCTATCCTGTGCTACTACAGCCTTCTCCAGTGAACAAAATTAGCATATGGGTTATTTTATGGAAGCTTATATACACAGCTGTGCATAACTCACACAAAAGTGTGGCAGATTGTATTTGCTATCAAACCAGCCAGCAATCAAATTTTCAGAGGGATTGCCTAAAACTGTTCAGGCAGAGAGAGTGAATATTTTAGCATGTCCCATCCACTGGGACAATATGCCTTGTCTGGGGGTTTATAAGTATAATTCCAGGAAAGACTTATTTATTTATCTCGATTCTTTTGAAATGTTTGTATTATACAGAAGTGTTTCTTACACAAAAAACACCATCAGCAGTAGTGACAGTGTGTTCTTAAGTGTATGTTGAAAGAAAAGCAAAACAGAAGAAACACTTGAAGAGCCATTACAGTTAAAAACACCTGATTATTCAGTGTAAGGTAACACAAAAATTCTTCTAGACTTCTACACACATCTTATTAAGGAGTCACACTTTTAGTAGTATATCTCTTCATAGCAAAGTGTTTCCACAATTTGGCTTAATTGGAAAAGCCTATTGATTTACTTGAAGCTGAATGGAAACTAATAGTCTGATTTCAGTCAAGTACTAATAAATATATTTTTCTTTTTCTCTTTTTTTTTAATCAAAGTCAGATACAACTGTAACCCATTATTCAACATGCACTATACATCTAGTTATGGTCAAAATACACTTAGGGCTGAAAACTTCCTGTCAGTAGAGCAAAATACAAGAACCATATATACCACCTAGAGATGATACACTGATATTTTGCTTGAAACTATTGGCAAAGAACCTATGCTCATTCAGTCAGATTTATCAGCCCTTCATGCAGACAGGTCTACTGGATCAGTAATATAGAGGAGGGAATCATGCTCTGAGTGGCATAACTTGGACTCCATTGTTTAATAAGCTCATATTTATGCAATCGGAAATTTTTATTTACACAATGCTTACAAAGTTTCACCTGAATTTTTAGAGAATTTCACTGCACCATGCAGGGCAGGTATTGAGCATCTCCAAGGGTACCTATCTAGCTCGTCATCTTTGAGGGCAAGGTACAACAGAAGGCAGGTCTTGGGGATGCATATCATGGTAATCTTATTTACTGTTTCTGTAAGAAGTTTAGTACCGTTCTTTAAAAGATGTAAAGCCTCTTAAATGAGACACTTAAGATTTCAATCTCTGCTTCAGTTACTTCAGGCCAAGTATTTAACTGCTAATTAGATTTCTGAGTTGTCTCTTATCTGAGTGTAGTGAGCAGAAAATAGTAAGATTTGACCAAAAATATCCTCCTGGAAGACTATGTCATGTATTTGTGACTTACACCATCAACTGGAAAGTCTGATTAAGAATCTAATTTCAGGCTGAAAGCCAAGGAGCACAAAGCAGTGCAAACTAAGTAAATCTTTTATTGGTGATGGGAGGCAGCTCTACCCTTGCTTTGGGATAAGTCTTGCAGTCACCATCTATTCTTTTATTTGCACAGCTTCTAATCCGGTGCTACCACAGCATATTTTTCAAAGATGTTCAGGGCTTCAATAACTCCTGTACCTAGTAATGCCAAATATAATGTCTGTCCACACCACACCCTTAGTCATTAAAATTAAGAATATTTTTTCTCCACTTCAGAAAACCTGACTAACTTGTGACAGGGTGAGATTCACTGATTCAGCCAAGCTGATTCCCGAATTCTAACTGTATTTTGCTTAATGATACATCATCTACGGGCTTTAGTTTCCTCTTGTGATTAGTTTTACTGCAGCAGTATTTATACTCTGGCATACAGACTGCCTTAGAGGATTCTTGCCATCTGTTGCCTTATTCACATGTGGAACTCTGCTTTGAACTGCTTTTCATAATATTATAATACCCAAATGTGTACATTCTAAGCATATCACATAAGTTGGATACATACATGAAAAAAGATTTATTCCATTTATATATATATATGCACACATATTTCATTTGTATGTGTTTATAAAATATATGTGTTCATGTATATAACATATACATGCATAAATGAAATTGTTTTTACATAGAAATATGTTGTATTAAGAGTTCAACTGATTTTTTATCTATTAAAAATTACTTAATCCTGGGAGTATTTGCCACTTAATGGAAGGATTAACACTCTGATCCTGAATATCTTCTGATGTGGGCTTCCATTTATGCTATAATTGGCAGCAAATATAATTTATAAAAGATAATTAGTCATCACTACATTAAAAATTGTATGGTTAATGTAGGTATGAATACATTCCTTCGATGTGAATTCCCAGTGCTTCCCAATGAAAAGAAATCTTACCATGTGAGCTTCTGGCATATCTACACAACCCTGGACTCACATCATTCTTTTTGATTGGTGGAAAGCCCAGCAATCATGGGTTTCAGTTTTCCAGAGTGCAGCATGTCGGTAAACTTTTGCAAGAGTTTGTCGCTGACATAACGTTTAAAGTTAATGTTTTTGTAGGTTTTTTCCCCCTATTATTATGCCAAAAGCATCCTTCACATTTCTGGATTTTGATCTGGGACTGAATACAGGTTTTTTTCTTCATTCTCAACTGCAGCTTTGCAAGAGCTGTTCACTAGATGGGACCTGCCTTTCTCTGCGCATTATCACAAGACAGGCCACAAGCTCCAACAAAACAAAATCCAGACCACAACTTTTAGCTAATTTTTAAAACTCATCTCATGTTTTATCAGAAAAATATCTATAGTAAAATCAGATTCACTTACGCAACTTTGGACTGAAAAGGAAAGATCTCTCAAAAGTGTGCAGACAGGACAATAGAAACAAAAAAACATCAGAAACAGAAAAATTAGATATTCTTGCTGTCCTGGTTCAAACATCCTGTTAATTCTAAAAAGCAACCTTAAATTCAGATTGAGATCTTTAATACCATTTAGCTTTCTATCTGTTAGAATCTATGAAAGGAACTGTGTTGCTAGAAAGGACTTTTTAAAGTTATTCTTCTTTCAACTTAGATAAACTATATGTAGAAAACAACTGTCTGCTACATAAGAAACTGCTAAAATTAAAACATCTAGCTCCAACAAAAACGAGACTCAAAGAGTAAGAAAACCATAATTGAAACAGAAATCAAATTAAATTTACAAAAGTTCAAAGGGGGAGGGGGAGCAAAAATACACCTTTGTTCTCCCTCAAATACTTATGCAGGTACAACTGAGCTCAAAATATACCACCTATTGTGCAATATAGAGAACTCCAAGAGATTTAATGATACATAGACAATTAAAAATTTAGAAAAAAAAATCATAGTGTTCATGAATTGCCCCTTGCAAACAGTTATGAATCAGTCTATGAACAAATGTAATACTTCTAGCTAAAGTCTTGCATAGCCATGAAGAAAAGAAGGATTTTCTTCACACATCATTATTTTCAATTGTGTGCAATTTGATGTACGTGATATCCAAACACTGCTGGTATCGGAGTAAAGAATAGCTATGAAACTCGCCCTAGTGGTCTCTTTTTGTTCAGTGTTCTCCTTTTTTCACAATTCTTTCTAATGATTTGATTCAATTAAATAGCTTGAAGTCATTTCCGTAATGAATTTTAAAAAGGTAATTTGTAAGAGTGTATTGTATATTACATGTGCCAAACAATGCTTGTGAAAATTATTTTTAGTCTTTTGTGTATTCTTGAGCATCAGCTACTTTTCAGGCTTTCCTCTATAAATGAAGGGGTTTGGGAGGCATCACCTTATAAGATTTTCTTGGTTATCACCTAAATTTTATGAAGCCTTGCATGCTCCATTCAGTCTTTGTCTCAGGTACTGAGATCTGTGCTGCAGTGCTGCTAAAATTCTATAAGACAGTGAAATTTGAACAGAAAAGTGGTGGTGTAACAGTGTCCTGTCTCTCACAAGGGGAATACTATAAGAAGGTACAGATAAAGCAATAATTTCCCCAGCATGCTCTCCCAACCTCTGAAAATTAATAGCTTTGAGATTTCCAGATTAAAAAATGACAGTTGATGTCGCTCCTGGAACATGATGTAGCACCAATAATCATCCCTAGGCCCGAGACCTTAAAACTTCTCACTCCTAGGGGTTTTGATTTTCTTTCAGACAAATATAGGTTGATATTCTGGAGACAGTTCACTCAATAAACTATCCCATAGAGTCCTTATAGACAAAACTGCACCATTTTCTACCTCCTCTAGTATGTAATGGTACCGTCTCAGTGCATGTTGTGTTCTCACACAACCCTATTTCTTTTTCATGCCACATCCTCAGCCTGTACTCTCAACATTGCTTTAACATTTCTTATACTTGAACCCTAATGGCTGGGAGAGGATAGAAAAAAATTGTCTAAAAATTAGTAGTTATCTTGGAGCCTATTGAGTACTGACTGTGTACTTGGATAAGCCCATTCCATATGGGTTTATCTGTCCTCTTGAGCGATTTCTAGTCCTGAGCTGCGTTAATGTGCGTTAGGCTGCATTACTTGTTTGGAGGACCACAGCTCAATTCCTGAACAGACCTCCTCTACCTCTATAGGTACAGCTTCAAAGTTTAATAGTCCCTGAAGACTATTAAAATTAACCACAAATTAACCTAGTGCATCTGCTAAATGCTACCTGGAGATGTAAGGAAAAGTTAGTAAAAAAAGCAAAGTTTACTGAAACTGTGGTTAGATATGCTGGGAGTATAAGAGTGAAGAGTAAATTGCTGGGTGGAAAATGACATAGAAATCCATACAAGCCATGGATGACCTTCTGATAACATCACAAACTTTGAAATTACTCTCTGAGAGTTTTCTACTTATCAAGATTTTACAAATTTTCTGGATTTTCTGTTTCAGACTTGTTTATTGTTAAGATAATTTTGTTTTTCTTCTAATTTCTCTTTGAGTTGAGGAAGTATAACTCAGTAACACACCCCGTTCTCAAACCAGTCCCTCAGTGGAACACCATGTAATAAGATTGAACAATTTAAATTCTCAGTTTTACTTCAAAATTATCCCAGAGATATTTTAACTGTAATTATTTTTAGTCTTCATTGTAATTTCGTTTTGACCAACTTTGCATATAGGTAAGATGATTTTTTAAGCCAAAAGGACGATTTTATATGAACAGACATTATTATTACAAAATAGTGCAGCAAAATATATGGCATAAACTCAAAGAGCCGCTACAACTGCAAGGAAGTTAATTCTGCACCATGCTACAAATCCTTTAGCACTGAGTGGGCAGCTGCAAAATCGTGGATTTTTTTGGCTAATTCATCAATACTGCCTTTTGGGAAAACTGCATCTTTTCAATCTGGACAATTCTACATAATGTGTAAGGGGGCCTTGCAGTGGCTGAGAGATGAGCAGGATTGCCATGACTTCTTGCACACTGTACACAATGAATAACTGGTAAGTGACATCACTGCTTCACCAACCAGCAAATTTCAGCACCGAAATATTGGTCACTAGGGAGTGCACTTAGACAGGTCTTTTAGGCTGTATAGTGGAACCACAGATTTAAAAGGTCAAGAATAGGTAATCTAGGCATTCAGTTTAGAAAGTTTGTACATTCTGAGGAAAAACGGAGATTGTAACGTACATAATCTTCCACAACACTTATAAAAAAGAGAAAACTCAACAGTAGCTTTCAAGCATATTACATATCTTAGAATGCATATGTAGCCCTATTTTTATTTTATCCTGAAACAATATTCAATATGTGTCTTATGCTTTATTCTTTCATGCTTCATTTTGCCATGATGATAACCAACTTTACATTCCAAGTAGATGAGAATACAGGTTTTTCCTCTGAGGACAAAAGGAAGTGGTTTGTGATCATCATGTTGCCTGTGAGAACTTTAAGTGTTCCATGACAAAAGAGTTGCAATAGAAGCTACCACTACTAAGATTATTCAGTCAGCAAAATATAAGACTATTCCCCACCTCAAATGAAGACCTATTACAAACTTCTCCCAAAAAGAAACTGGAATATGAAGAACACTTTTTTTCTTTATATGTAGCATTGGATATTGAAATAGGCAGAAAAATGTCTTTTCAGAGGTGAATTTTAGGTTTAACAGAGTCATCCCCATGTCAGTTTGTGCATACTGTTATTGTTAGAGACAAGCGGATGTGCTTTGTTCTGATTTCTGTTGTATTTGCTGAGCAGTTTGACAGAAATTATTTTGTTTAGTATGTATTGTAGGTAAGTGCATACATGCAAGTACATTTACTAGTGTGGAAGAAGACAAGTAATAATTATAATAATTATCATGATATATTTTTGATTTAAATTTTTATGAAAGTTTCATGGAACATATATGACTTTCTGAAAACAAAGCACAAGAAGTTTTGTGGTTTAGAACTGTTAAATTTTTCTTGCATAATTTAGACTTTATAGATGTCATAATGCTTCTAAATATTGTGTGTTTTTTCTAAACCTCCTCAGGAGTTTGGCGTCAAGGGGTGAACAAAGACAACATTCGACAAGATTTCTGATGCCTCTGAAGCTGTAGGTAATAGTGGTCTATATAGTGATGTGCTGTTTGCATTTGTTTGTTTAAATTAATTTTTCTTTTACCATATACTAGTTTTCTCATTGCTTGATATCTATCCCCATACGAAAAAAAATTAACATAAAGGTTTCTGCCCCCTTGCCTGCTAGCCCATAGCATGCAGCATAAGATAAAATGTATTGTTTAATTATAAATTCAGGTATTTGAATCAGAAAAGGTGCTTACTTTGGAAACACTGAAGTATTTCCTCTTTGGAATGGCTGAGATTTTAGCTTATGGCTTGAATGCTTTCAGTTGGGGAACCAGAAGGTCTCTGGATGGATCTTTTTTGGTGACTCTGGATTAGTGGAAATATATATATATAATATATATTTCATACATATATGAAAACCATTATTTGAATGAAATACTAAGCATCTTTTTTGCTTCAAATTCAATTAGCAGCTCAACATCTTCATAAAGATACATGGGACTGCCAACATTTAATGAATGTTTATTTTTATTAAGGTGAACACATGGGAGGACTGTGTGGACATGTGAATCCAAACATACAATTTGTTAATTGCACAATATTAATTTTATTTTATAAAGTAATGATCCAAATATTTCTCTCTATTGTTCATTGTCACTTTGGCATTTGTGAGGTGATCATTTTGGCAACATTACTAGGTTTTGATCATTTTTTCAGGATATGAATTCGCATGTAGAACCAAGGAGGACTAAACAATCCCTAGTATTTTAAACTACATTTAATATTCATTTGGATAAAATTCAACCTAAACACCCTTTGTGCCAACATTGAAATAGCAGGTTAAAAAAGTAAGCTAAAAAAATGAGCTAAAATTCACTGTTTGAGGTACATTCATGCAAATCATCTTAGTCAACTTTTTAGTATAAATGGAGAATACTTTTATAACCACTTCATAAATAAAACTTACAATGAGGCTTTTAATGTACCTATCTCCCTGGAGGCAACCTTTTCATTCTGCATAGAATTTTATTTAAGTACTGCATCAGTCTGAGTTCTGCTTAAGTGTCAGTTTACTCAGGTTGTCTTTATGAAAATGAATGATAATGTCTAAGTAAAGAAAAAAAAATGTATAAATGCTTCACCGAAAGGCTTTTTCCTCTCTCATTACCAGTCACCTTTGGGGAAGTACAGCTACTTTCTGTAGGTGATATAAATTACAATATACTTTGTGAAAATGACTTTGCCATTCATAGCAAAACACTGCCAACTGTTTCACATTGCTATATTTTTTTTTTGCATAAACTATATATATGCAACCAGTATAACCTTGAGAAAGCAGATTGCAATTCTGTTCCCTGACCAGGGACTTCATCTAGGACACAAAATATGTGGGGCAGTTGAGTTGTCATGATGATAACTACAACATATGGGGTGGTTGATGATCATAACTACAACCTGAACAATAAAAAAACAAATATAAGTTTGTTTGCATGAACCCTTCTGAATCAAAGCAAGTGTTTCTCTGAAGAAGACATACAAAACATCTCATATTAAAATAATTTGTATTAACACAGGAGGTAAAATTTGTCTTGGGGAAAGAAGCTATTGTCATCCCCACAGAATCCTAATATGGCATAAAAGTAATGAAAATGTAAGATCAAACCTTTAAAAAGTATAGATTGATGGAGAGATTTAAGTATGGCTTAAATAGCTAATGAATCCTCAAATTTTTGTTAGGAAACTATGAAAACTATGCTCTCTGAAGCACAAGATATTGAAATACTGTTAAAGGGGAATTCAAGGTGGGTTATTCAAATAGACACTTCCATATTAAACCACATTGTCTGTCATGGTACTTTATACTGTATAACTGAGTCTGTACTAACTTGTGTCACCAGAAGATGCAAATAACACCTGATCTATTTGTACGAGGCAGTGTTATTTACTTGGAGA
>VZRQ01004009.1:0-32400 GCA_013397975.1 Machaerirhynchus nigripectus | reverse complement strand
TTTTTTTTTTTTTTTGGTAACAATAGTTACAGGATATGAATGTACAGGTATTTAATATTTGTCATGGGTCATATGCTGCATTTTAGGCACTGTTAAATATAGTTTTCTGACCACTGTCAGGATTTACAGTGACCTTACTTTATATGACTTGGAGTTATGCTTATTCTTTTTGTTGGTGTGGGGTTTTTTTTTGTTTTTTGTTTTTTTGGTTTTTTTTTTTGTTGTTGTTGTTGTTGTTGTTGTTGTTTTTTTGTAGATACTCGGAGTGCATTTGTCTTTGCCTGTCTCCAGCTGGGGAGAACACAACCCTGAAGTTTTAATTTTGATTTCTTAGAAAATTTTCAGTTTTGCTGTTATTGTTTGCTCTTGGTATGTAGTTTCTTTCTTCATGGAATCAGAACTATCAGCATTTACTGAAGATTGGTTATTCAGACCTTGTTTTCGCCTAAAACATTCTACAATATCTAGATGAACTATTTCTATCTGAAATATGTTTCCTATGAGTAAAAGCATGTATATCCTTCATAAGAAAATGTATTTTATAGCTTCAAGCATGGAAAAACAAATTTTATACCAACTAAAATTGGAAGAAACTTGGTTGATAATGTGGTTCAAATTCCTGCTCAAAATAAGGCCAGTTTCTAACTCATCTGACTCTAGCTCCATCAGGTTACTGAAGGCTTTGCGTAGTTGAGTTCTGAATGTCTCCAACAATGGAGTTTTCACAACCTCTGTGGGCAAGCTTAAACCACCTGCCAAGCTTTCCTCTGTATCTTCTTTTTTTTAACCCATCAGATTGCTGAAGACAGCAATTCAAAGCTCTCCGTTAGCCCTCTCTTCTTAAACCTGAACAAATCCAGTTCTCTTTTCTCTCAATATGTGATGCTTCAGACCTTTTCTCATCTTGGAGACCCTCTCCTGGCCTTCCAACAACTTTCCTGTACAAGACAGCCCAAAACCGACTGAATAACACATCTTTAATCAGCTGTAAGCAGTGTTCTATTGCTAATCATCTTAAAACTGCATATAGAGCTGTACCAAAGAAGCAAACATCTCATATTCCCTCTTTTGAATTTTTTTCAGACTTCCAAACTGTACCACTGTTGTTCATTGTCTCAAGCTGCTAAACTGAATACACTGTCTCTTTGCTCATGTTCACCACCAACTTATTAATAAGGAAAAATGAGCCACTATGCTCTAGAGCAATTTACTCAGTGCTTCATGACCTTTGCATCTACACCACCAACAGTCTTGTCTAACCTGCCTGAGAAGAGACCATTGCAGCAATAAAATATCCATTGGAAACCAAATAATTGGACAATAAATAAAAATAGAAATATCATGGCCTTCTTTTCTAGGCTAAAAGTCCTCACTTCTGCCCTGAAAGAGTCTCATATTTTGTTTATACTTCACTGACATTATTTTTAATTCCAATTAGTAGGTGTATGACTGTTCACACATTTCAGATCTTCTATAGCAGATCCTCTGAATACTCACACTGACAGTAGTTGCAGTCACCTGGCTTTTCCATAGAATTTTTTTTACCAGTCGTCTGGGAAGGTTTTGTTTGTTTGTGTGTTTGAAATGAAAGTTGTGATTGATGGAACAAAAAGTATTGGGAAAAAAAAGCATTCTAATTTGATAAGCAGCCATAAGACAGTCTACCAGACTTTATGTGGATCAATGAATAGCCCCAAATAAAATTATTGCATTTACATTTATATTTAAAGGTAGGAACATAAAATATTTTAAAAGTGTGAAGAAAAAAGCTGACTGAAAGATTTGTTGTAACTGACTGAGTCTTAATATTACACAGCAGGTGTGAACTTCTTTTCAACTACTAAGAAGGCTGATCATTAAATTTCTTTTTCTCAGCCTTCTAGTGTATGGCAGGCCCCATACCAAAAATCAACTTTAATTTGTTACAGAGCAGTCCATGAATGTGAGCACAATGGGTAATTCATCATTTTCATGAAAAGTATTGAGCTAACTTTTAAAACATGGTAATTTCCATAAGTGTTCTTCCATTTTATGTTATTTGGTTAAGGAGAAAATAAAATATTTTCTAAAATATCTCTGTAAGTCTCAAGAAATATTAATGATCGATGAAGTCTTGTGAGATAGGCGAGAATTTTTTCAATCAGGTTCAAGAAAGCTGCTATTTTTCCCCCGAACACAAACTTTCAATATTCACTTCAGCTTTACTCTATGCTGTATACTTCCTTCGTGCACATGCACATGCATTACACAACTCATTTCTTCAGCACCAAGAGCGACTCAAGGCTTCTTGCTGTTACTTAGAGCTTGGCAAAACGTTTATAAGGCTACAATGAGATGCATCTTTTGAGATGCAGTTAGGCTTATTTTCAGAAATGTGGTAAATACACCCAGCACACATGGAAGTAAAGCATGTGCTGTGCAGTTACACACCTACCAGTGTGCATCGAGAGTCACCTGTCACTGAACACGAGACCCAACGTCCCTCTCTAAATAGATGAGACACATGCTGTGTTCATGTAATGTTCCAGTACCCTTTCCCTTCTATATGTTCCCAATATCTTTTATCTTAGGACTTTAGAAAAGTTCTTTTCTTTGTTCAAACTGTACTAAAGGGCTTAAGCTGTTATTTTACTGATTCAGGCTTTTAGTACTCTGCCTCTCTCTTCTGTACCCACACAAGCTCCTCTAACTTCTGAGAGCTGCTAGCTGTGAATCTAACAGGCTCTGAAAATCACCAACATGAATGAGTGAAACTTAATACATCTTTTCTGTGGGCAATGGAATGTGAAATTTTGCTGAATTACTTTCTACTTTCTCCTCTGTATCGAAGGCAGGATAAACTTCTAGGGAGGAACAGAAGCTTTCTCCTTACCTAGGCAGCCAGTATCTCTTGCACTTATGCATCAGGCATGTATAGTTTTTCAATATTTAAGGAACTTCAGACACAGAATGACTGCTAATCCAAAACTGCACTAAGTGAAAAGCAATTATCTCTGCAAGATATTTGTTTGATAAGAGTTTTTGGTTTAGTTTGATTTCATTTTCCATAGCCTGGTAAACTATAAGACTGAGCTCCCTTGCTCCACAGACTTTTTTTGTGAAAGGTCCTTTTTCATGGGGATACACCTTAAAATTGATTTTTCTTGGACTGAAAAAAATGCCATTGGAAGAATAAAGGTGATTTTCAGATTTCAGATCTTTCCATCAGTGTCAGATCATTTTTTCTTTTCAGGTGTCGTGAAAAAAGTGTTAATAAAAGTGCTTCATGAAGCATTATATGCATTTTTTTATAAGCTCACCATCCTTATTATGAAGGTAGGCATTTTAGGCTGTACATTTCTGTATCTCTAAATTCAGTGCATATTCTCTTCTACCCAAGCTCTACCCGATTTATTTTTGTTTACACAAAAAGAAGGGTCACCTTACATGTAAACTTCAGTTTCCAGAGAACAGAACACTGAACAAGGAAAATATGTTATAACCATTAAAAACAATGAAGAAAAATAATCTTTTTCTTTCTGTTAGCTAAAAAATTTCCACTTTAGTAATGTAAATAAAAACTGATAATCCAAATTATAATTTTCTTTCCACCCTAGGGAAAAAAACCCAAAAATTATCTGTAAAAATTTTTATAGAATGAAATTAGAATCCGTTGTTTGTTTCATACTTCTCCTACCTTTAGTCTGCATTGTACACACACTTCTTAAATTTTTCAGTTCAGAAGAATCCTAAGGTATGTTGCAGTTACAACAAAAAACCAGAAACATAGTTTCAGAAACTTTCCTTTTGGGATGAAACACAGCACACATCCTTTAATGTTGGCTTCATCCAAAACAAAAGACTTTACCTTTTTTATTTTGAATACCTGGAGTAATTAATTTAAATTATCTTATTTCCATGGGATATTTTAGATTTTAGAGAAACACATCCATTTCAGAAAACAAACCAAACCAGAAAATTATTTAGGAAAGTATTATTCACCTCTGATGGGCAATTAAGTTCAGAAATGTCTTGCAACAGAATACAGCACTAAATGAAAAATTTGTTTATTAACTTATGCTATTCCCATTTTAAAAGTCAAGAAGATTGAAGGGAACTACTGTTTCTCAGGCTTGCATCAGTCTCTAAAAAGATTATGGAGCAAGTTCTCCTAGAAGCTACTCCCTAAAACAGGAAGGATATGGGAACTGACTGGCTCTGTGGATGATTGTAGATGTTTACCTTGACTCTAGCACCATTTTTGTAAAGGATCTCCAATAGCACTATGGAAATCAAAGTGGGCAGACAAGAATAGGCTGAGTGGATTACAAGGTGGATAAAAAATTCTTTATCCAGTCGGCTTAATAGGCTAACTGAAAACACTTTGAAATCTAACTGGTATCTAGATATACCTGACATTCCACTTCAGATCATCATCATCAATAACAGGAACAACATTATCATGGAGAGTTCTTAGTGGAAGGGAGGATTTCCCTTCAGAGAGATTCCAAAACACTGAAGGAATGAGTCACTGGAAACCAAGAAATTTTCAGAGAGACAAATGTGAAGCTCTGGGCTCAGGAAGGAAGTGTCCACACATCAGTCCGGACTGGGAACTGCCCGGCTGTTTCACAGCCCTGCAGGCAGTTACCCCTTGTCTGTGCAGGAGATTGTTGACTTTCACAGGAACTTTCCACCAGGTTAGGTGGGTCATCTATAAGCAGTACAGGTGGAGGTGGGGAGAAAGACTAGGTATTGAAGAAGAGAAGACAAAGTATAACAAATTATGGCAAATGGATCGACTAGGTATTTATTTTCTGAAGTAGATGGAAAGAACCAGTTATACAAGTACTGCTTAAGAGCTGGTGAGATGGTCTGGATGGATTTCACCTTGTCTGTTGTGAGGTGTCTGGAATATGATTTATGCACAAGTTACTTGTCTCAGTCAACATTGTGATCAATGGAGATTTATCATAATTTTATTATCAGATTTATTCCTCGGGAAATGGGGGAAACCTGTGCAAACGGTGGCATTTTACAGTTTCTGTGTAATAATGATGTGATTGATCTCTCTTGCCTTTTCCACACTTTCCTCTGATCATGCAGTGCATCTTCCCAGTTACAGCAAAACTGTTTCTGTGAGTGCTAAAAGTAAAGAAATTCATTCTCCATAAAAATAGAAATATATTTTTATAATTAATTTAGCCCTAAAAAGAATTTCTGATGACACTGCTTTCTCAATAACACAGTAAATCAAGATTATTTCTGTGACCTGTATAGTGAGGATAACAATTGTCTGTAGTTTAGCTATAAGAGTGAGCCAGCTTTAGGTTCATGCAATGCTGGCATTTCTCTTTTCCAGAGACCAGATGCACAGCTCTCAAGGCCCTATTGGCCATTCTCCACAGATTAGCATGGCAAATGCTGATAATCAGAAAGCTGTGATTTCATGGTAAATTTCATAACTACTAAAGAGCAAGTTACTTATCAAATGGAAGCTCTTCCTGTGGAGGACTGCGAAATTTGTCTCATTATTCCTGGAAAGCCCTGTACTCTTACATCTAAGAATATGAAGAAATTATGAAATTCCTAGACTGAAGATAAATATTCGAATAAATAGGAATAGCTACTTAATAAACATGGGGAACAGTATCATCTGTAACAGATTATGTGACATATATAGCTCAGAATATTAGTTTTAATTTAAAAGCAGACATTACTTAAACATGAGGGTTTTGTGATCTGTGCACATAATCTCTCAAAAATAAACCTCTGCTTCTGACAGTAACAGGAACTGTGGTAAATCTCATAGTCATTATCATCTTATTGTCTTGATGTAGAAATTACTGAATTAAACTCTATGACCTCCCTTACAAAGGCAATCTGTCTACCTGACTTTATGGTTATATTTTCCACATAAAAAGGTCAACATACAAAGTGAAAAATCTTTAGTTTTTTCTCTGTCTGCCAATTAAGGTTCTCTGCACATATTTTCCTACAGCTGGTTGTTACTCCAGGCTCAAACAACAAAGGTAAATGGATTTCTTAGAACCTCTTTCTTGGCAGAGACTTGCTAAATGAAATGTCCATATCTCAGTTCATATCAACCAAAATGGGTTAGGAGTATAGGTAAGAGGACTGAAACCTCAGTTAGGATGGCATGAGCCAATCATGCCAAAGTCAAAATGGTGGCAGGAATGTGCTCCTTAGCCAATGGAAAAAGACATGTGAAAACGGACTAACACAAGTATAAATGTTCAGCTGCTAATACAACTTACTTAGGGTAAATTGTGTAAAAAGGGATACTGAGGCACAACTTGAAATATGTTCTCTGCCACTTTAATCTCCAAATTCAAGTCATCCAGAGTTGGAAGTTTACTGGGGATGTCCTGAGCTGGCTTACTTGCAGCTTTGTGACAAGCCTGTAACATCATCCATCTTTCTGCAGCGGAAAATCTGGTGTACAAGGTTCTTCACATGTTGTATTTATAAAAGACATGTTATTGTTTGAAGCAAGAGTTAGGATCAATATAATCTTCACTTATATAACAAGTTATATCTAAGGCTATTGTTATAAGCACTATATTTTTAACAATGCTGATGGAGACAGAGGAGAAAGTAATTTCCTCCTAAATGCCTGTTCATCTCCTGTGCAAGTAACAACACAAAATTAAAGCCTGACAGTGTGTACCACAGAAATAAAGGAGGACATCGGCAGATTTGAAGCCCTGACTGATCACATTAGAATCTGATTAGCTGTTCATAGCGTAAACTAGGTTTGCTTTTTGCCATTTTTAGTTTTCACCACATCAGTAATTGCACCGTCAGTATATTCACTGAATGTATGAAAGACAAGAGTTACAACAGCAGAAGTTTGCCTGCTTTATTATTTTACACAGTTATTGCTGAATTTAACTTTCAGTTCTTCATTTTTGAGCTCTGGATCATGAAGTTTTAAATGAAAATGATAAGGATTGTAATTAAGAACTAGTAGAAGCAAAGAAAATAAAAAACATGAATGTTTCCTACTAAAGACATGCTTGGAATATTATATAGACAGCTGGAAAATTTATCTGTCTCTTTGATGTACCGATGATAAAAGCGATAATATACAATGCAAAGCTAATTACTTGCTTATACATTTCTGAATATCCCAAAACCATAATCAGAATCACAATTAGCCAGTTAGCACCTTCCCTCATATCCAATATTTTTTTTTTGAGTGATCACTGAACAAAAAAATGCACCTTTTTGCATCTGATCCTAATTAAACTGTTCTGATGTAAAAATCCTATCTCAAAAGGGAAGCTATGACAAAAGCCAATGGACAGTAGAGTGAGAACTAGAATTTTGCATACCTAACTGAAAATTCACAGTTCTGCTTACTTCAGTGAATTGCTTCTTAATAATCTAAGTATCAAACACTGGATTCCCTGGGCATTACAACTCTTTAAGCATAATATTCAAGTTCTTGAATGCTCTTCTTTGATTCATCAGAAGTTCCTCTATTCTTCTTGCAGGAGGTATTTGCCTACCTTTAATTTACCACAATGTATTGGATGCCAGACACAACAAAGCTGCTCGCTCACTCCCCTGTGCAGCTGGAAAGGGGAAGAAAATGTGAGGAAGAATTAATGGGTTGAGATAAGGACAGCGAGAGATCACTCACCAAATACCATCACAGGCAAAAAAGACCAAAATTAGAGAGATTAATTGAATTTACAAGTAATAAAATCAGAGCAGGATAATGAGAAGTAAAATAAGACCTTAAAAACACCTTCCCCTCCACTTCTCCCTCCCTCCCTCCCAGCTCTACCTCCTCCCCCCCAGCAGCATAGGAAGATGGGGAATGGGGTTTATGGCAGTTAATCACACATTGGTTCTGCTGCTGCTCAGGTAGAGGAGTCCTTCCTCTGCTCCACTGTGGGCACAAGAAACAAGTAGCATGTGTGGAAGCTGAAAAAAAAGCTGTATTAAAATAAAAGGATTTTCAGCATAGCACAGTGATCGGTAATATTTTCAGAGTGCTTCAACAGAATAACTAGAATGTTTGGAACCTTTTTATCCTGGAGCTCACTACTATGAGATACAAAAGTAGAAGTGAATTAAAGCATTTATTCTGAAAACCTGACAAATTCTACACTTTGATATAGAGACCTAATTTTCCTAGGTATTTATTTTTTAATTGCATGCTGGGAGAGTTACAACTAAAATTTCTGTGAAAGAAAAATGTAATTTGTTCCATTGTAAACAATATATGGTTTTACAATTCTAACCAAAGTGTCATTCATTTAAGAACAGCTTCAGTTGGAGGAAATGTATTGCAGAAGGGGTGAGTCTTAGAAATATCAGATATGCTGAGACTACCTTTAGTGCCAGAGATCACAAAAAAAATCATTAATTTCTTGAACAAAAATTAAAACAGATGTATTTTATCTTCCCTCCCACCAAGACAGCGACAACACAGGAAATAATTATTCTTAAATCATTTTTGATATCCACAGTGTCCACAGAAATAGATGAGGTCCATATGAGGAAAAATCAGATTCACTTCAAGATTCTTGCTATTCTCAACTCATAACTGAGATCAATGAGAAAAAAATACCACAATGTAATAACTCAAAGCTTTTCGTAACGTTTCCAAACAAAAACCCCAAGACATACTTCTCCCATGGTACTAAACTTTCCACTGTATTCAGTGCCCAGTTCCTGAGACATGTGAGGTTTGAACATATCATATCCCTGAATGGGTCAAGTTGGAAGGGACCGCAGAGGGTCATCTGGTCCAACCCCCGCGCTCCAGCAGGGTCATCCCAGAGTGCAAGGCACAAGATTGTATCCAGATGGTTCTCAAATGTCTTCAGTGAGGGAGACTCTACAACCTCTCTGGGCAACCTGTTCCAGTGTTTGGTCACTGAACAGGAAATAAGTTCTTCCTCCTTGTTCAGGTAGAATTTCCTGTGCATCCATTTCTGCCTATTGCTTCTTGTCCTATTGCTTGGCACCACTGAGCAGAGCCTGGATCCATCCTCTTGGCACCGTTGTTCAGATACTGACAGATATTGATAAAGTCCCCCCTCAGTTTTCTCTTCTTGAGACTTAACAGGCCCAACTCCCTCAGCCTTCCCTTGTGAGGTGCTCCAGTGCCTTAATCATTTTTGTTGCCCTTCCCTGGACCCACCCCCAGGAACTCCTTATGCTTCACTTTCTTGTGCAGCTTTTATAATAGAGAAGAAAGTAAAATGGTATTGGTTTTACATCACTGTAGAGCTATAAATCTAGCATGTTTGCTTCTGTGGAAGAACTTTGAAAGTGTATATGAAATTCTTAATTGTTAATTTGGGTTAAAACCCAGTAACTTTAAAAGATACGTGAAGTCTCTGATCTTTGTAAAGAATGAATCATTAAAAAAGAGCCAGAGGCAAGTATGGAGATAAGGATTCAAAGTACAATTTCTGAGGGAAGTCTCAGTGGAGGAAATGATTCCAGACCTTTCTAGGGCATGTCATTTGAATTGGACTCAATTCAAATGACAATTTGAACTAGCAGAATTTAGAGTAAACTAAGTTTTGTAAGTGAATTTTAAAGACTAAGCCAAAAGGTTATGATATTAGGTTGAGTATGTGTTATCTGACTGGTGAGCAGTACTGGGAGTATCTTTTCCACTTTTAAAACTAGATGGAAATTTGATGTTATGCAAATGGAAGGTATCATGAAAGTCAAATTCAAAGTTTGATACATGAAATAAAAATTTCAAATACACACACTGGCCTGTGGAAATCCTTCTGTGATTTTCTATTTGCTACTAGGCTGTATACAGAATTAAGGAATGTTACATAAGTCTGAAGAATATGGAAGGCAATTATTTTAGCTCTGTAACTTCAGTAATTTGGACTTTGTGATTCACAGGCAGCTAGATAACAAACACTAGAGCAGAAAATCCATACTGCTTTGATAAGACTAGTCAAGGTATACATCACAGGGCTCTGATACTGCATAGTTAAAACATGTAAAATATAATATTATACCTATGAATTAATTCTTATTTCTATAGATAATACTCTTTTATAGAAAAGTAAGAGAGATAAAAGCATGGACTGAGCACATAGGATGTATAACAGTGTTAAAAGGAATTTGGAGATCATAGAAGATACAATTAGCCACTTAAAAACTCTAAATTAAAGAAGGAAACTTGATATAGAAGAAACATGCTAAATGTGTACAGAAAAATGTGGTAGAATATACTCTTTGGGATCAGCTGTGTACTGCATGGTTGTCAGCGCTGTATGTTTACATCTGTTGGACAATCTCCTCCAAGAGAATGATCTTTCAGCTCCACAGCAAATACCAAGGAATAGTTTTATACCTACAGTGCTCTGCTTTTGCCTACCTGAGAATCTGGCCTGAGGTTGCTGGGGAGTTTTCCAGTGTTCAACTGTTGCTTCAATTATGCTGAAGAATTGTATGGGGTGGAAATATTAAAAGTAGTATGGATTTGGCTATTTTGATTACATGGAAATCTTTCTGATGGAATTATTCCCAGAATTTTAAAAGCTTCTTTTCACAGGAAGAAAAACCTGGGAAAATTAACAAAGTATGTGGGTGACCAGCAACTGGGGCATAGGACTAGGCTGAGTTCTAGTGAGATCAGGACATGAGAGGAGCTAAGGTATTTGGCAGTGTGCCATTACCCCATTGCAATGATTGACACCCACTGCAGTGTGCTTATGAAACACCTCCTGAATAAAACCTGTGATGACTTAAGGGTCATAAGACTTAAGTCACTTCATAAGAGTCAGTGAAGCTGGTCATGGAGAAAATAATTTTTTTCAAAATCTTCTTTTGTGTTCTGACATGCTGACACAGTTGTCTCATTAATACAGTAAATAATACTGTAATATGTACAAAACAGAGGTAAAATTACTCTGGAACACCTTCTCCACCAGAATAGAAAAAAAAATCCCTCAGGAAAAGACAACTCATTAATCTAAAGCTTTTTTAACTCTGAAAATATTTCTTATGAATGATTCATTATATATAAAAATGTTCAGGATTGGAAAATAAAACACTAGACAGATTTAAATATCCTCAGACAGAAATGTCCAGATGATTTAGTGATAATATTCTCATTTCTTGTGAGCCATTTAAAATGAGAGTGGTATAAGACCACTCTGATAGCACTTCATTGTAAGGAACTATATTGATTTAATCCACTTGGGGATGGAAAATAATTTTAGAAAATAATAATATCACATATTATCATTTGAATAATAATTACTGATCTATTCAATATATGAAGTAATCAGTCCATAGTTTCCATGATTTTCTTAAGTTTTCTTGATATATGGAGATGCTAACAACAGACGAAGTGCCATAAAGTTATGCTTCATTAACACTTTATTTGATTCCTATCATCTGAAGCTTTTCTGATCACAAAGACAAATCTAAGTGGCAGGAACTGTATAAAACACTATAACTGAACGGCTTGTTTGAGGTCTGCAGACTTTGATACCCCTATAATTTATGCCAAAAAAATGCTACTATCAAATTTTCAGAGGCACTGAAAATATTGTTTAGTGTGATGAGGCAGCAGTGTAGTTGGGAAGTTCAAGGGGACAGATGCTGATTATTGGTAAAGAGAAAGGAAAAAGAAATAAAAGGAAAATTTTTCATGAAGCTGGAACAAATTTATGACACTTAATCTGAGTACAGGTTGCCTCCTTGCCTGTAACCCCTGGAATGAAACAGAAGCAGCAGAGATGCACAAACTAAACAGGAATATTAATACCTTTTAGATGAAAAAAATTACCAAGAACTTCTAATTTCTATTTCAGGTATACTGTGATGAATATCCTATTTAAAGCTCATTGAGGAGACTGGAAATTAAGACCCTTTAACAGAATTAAATTGTGGCTTTACAAATGTATTTATTTTGTTCTCTTTGCTGGCTCAGAATTCCTAATTATTTCAGCACTGTTATAAAAACATTCTGACCTAAATATCAGAAAAAAAAAAAAAAGTTTGGAAAAGACCTTTATCTCTCCAAGTACCTGGAAAGCCCAGACTGCACCAGCTAGGTATAGTTCATTTTGCTATAACACAGCTATTTTGAAGAGTGAAAGCTCCATTATGAGAATGACATGACGTGTTGTAGTTCAGGATAACATCAGGAGACTGGTTGCAAGTTTTCCACTGAGTGCTCTGATGCTTATTGGATGTATTAGACAAGTGTTTTGTACGTGAATCCTAATAATAAGCTTTTTCAATTACCAAAACCACAATTTCTGGCAATCAGTTCTGAATTTCTGTGTAATACAGGACACACAGCACAGGACCACAACGTTCACAAGACAAATTCACTCTGAAATAACAGAATTTTCTAACCTTACCACACTGACGACTGGAACTGTTTCTCCAGGGGCCCAGTCTATATTCTACTAGAATAGAACTAAACAAATTGTAAGGAATGACTAATGTAATAATTTAATTCCAATAAATATTTCCTATTTGGTAATGGGATCTCCAAAGTCAACTCAATAGCTTATAAAGCACTTCTGAGCATTAAGTTTATTTCTGTTAATCAGAATTTAGAATTTTTTTTTAAAACAAGAACAACTTCAGAATTGTTGCCATTGATATGAAGATAAAAAAATTGTAGTGGTTAGGAATGAAAAAATAATCTGATCAGCTCAAGTTTACTCTAAGCTCAAATAAAATTGTTACTTGCAGCAGTTTTTTAAATGTTTTGATCAATCAAGACTCCTTTCATTCCAACACCAGAGTTCCTCAAGAATCAAAAACGCCATTGGAAATCCAGTCTACCTATGAGGTTTCCTTTTCAAACAGTTTTTCCTGTTTCAAAGAAAGAATTTATTGTCTTGTGTGGGAGCAGATACCTCTAGCACAGGGAACAGTTCATCCTTTGGTTCCTCTGCTGCATCAGATTTCTTCTGCACTCTGGAACAGCAAAAAAATATGACCAATAAAATATTTCTTCTACACAACCAAAAACTGATATATATTAAAAATTTCTTCACTGTCTTTGGCCTCCAACACTTTAACCACAGTCTCCTGCCATTTCTCATTTAATGAAGATTCACAGTTGCTTTAGTTTCTCCTTAATTTACAGCTTCATCTCTTCTATTTCTTCACCTGCCACAGCTGAGATAGGAGTAAGACAGCTCTTCTGGTTGGAGAATGGGTTTATATTGTCTGGCTCAATTAATTTGGAGGCCAACATGATATGAAGTCAGACATGCTTACCTATTTCTTTTAGCATACTATATTTCACAGACCCTCTCATATTTCAAGGACAGAGGATAGTTGGTCCTGCGATGCCTTAGGATTTTAGCTTTTATATTTTTCAGATTCTGTAATGCTTTAGTGTGTAACTCTAAAACTCCTTATAGCCTGTTAGCTACTGTTCTCCCATCCTGGTCAGACAAAGCAAATCCTCTCTAGGCCTGGACTTCAAGGACACCTCACTGTCTCAGGCCTAGAAATATAAAAACAAAGCCTCTAAAAGGGGGGAACAAACTTGGGACAATGACTTCATTACCTGAAATTGTAATTGGAGAATTAACCCTGATATGCAAATGGACTGAACTTATAAAAGTATGAAAAACTTGTGACCCGTCGTCCATTTTGGGTGTAACCTTCTCTGAAGGCTTTTCACTGCCCAAAGTGTACCTGAAGGTGCTTCAATAAATACCCTCTTGTATCCTCTTAAATTTGTCTGGACTCTGTTTTCAGGCAGCCCCATCAAGCCCCATCACCTGAAATGTCAATACTCCATGTTGACAATGCAGACAGAAGTGTCCCTACCTCATCTTCCCTTTGCAGAGAGAAAGCATGACTGCTTTCTTCACATGCTGAAATGTCTGTAATGTCAATAAATAAATTTATGAGTGTGTCAATGGCCTCATATTTGTTTTCTTTCAACATTTTTTTCCATGATTTACCAGGGACATAATTTAGCATTACAAGATGTTGGTTATTCAGCTCATTTTTATTTTCTTTTCTTATTTTTTTCATTTTCAAATCATTAGTTTTAATTTTTTTTACATTAAAACCAAGCATTTTCATCATTAAGATAGGAAGTACTATAGGAGATTTATTTCCTAATTCAGTAAATAGACAGCGATTCAGTAATTGCACAAGGGTTTTGTTTTTACCTTTCTGTATCTTTTCTGTCTTGAGGTTTGATAATGAGTCTCATTCCCCACTTTTTACTTAATGGCTGTTACTATTGCCCGGCAGTCCCAAATTAGACCTTTGTCTCACCTTCCTTTCTCTTCTCTACTGCTCAGCTCTTTCCATTCCAAATACAAGAGTTCATCCCGCAAAAAGCCATGAGCAGCTGAATCCCTACAATTAGATGGAAAACACATTACAGATATATGAGTTGTCAGAGAGGCAGAAAAGCCAGCATCTATGCAGCTCATTGCTGGTTCATGGTTACAAATCTCAGCTGTTGTCTGCTGTTTTCCCATTATCGACACAATCCTTCTTTCTCCATGTACCCTCTGATAGCTGTTTCCTTTGATGTGATAGATGACTGTCTTGCAATTCTCCATTTTTTAAATGCTGTAGGAAGCATTGAAAAAAAAATAATATCCACCTACTTCATATATCTCATGTATCCATCTCTTACATACTTGCTGCTGCTGCCTTCATGGATTTTTTTCCCCCACAGCTGACAGTGTTTCACTTCTGTGTTTGGCAAAACTATTAAACGTGCAATATACAGACTTGGTGAAGTAGAGAAAGTACCTTTCCTTGCAAAGCAACAGTATCAGTAAAGTATATTGCTCTTATGGTAGTGAAGAGTCATAATGAGGAGCACTGCAAAAGTAAAGTTGCTGTATAATTTGGGAGAAAAATAAAGCACTGACAGAATTTAGGATTTTTTTGTCCCGGGTGAATAATAGCTAGAAGAAAACTGCTAGATAGCTGTGCTTGTTTTTGACTAGGGTAGAGTTAATTTTATTCAAAGCAACTGATATGGGGCTATGTTTTGAATTTGAGCTGAACACAGAGTTGATAACAAAGAGATGTTTTTGTTATTGCTGAGCAGAGCTTGCACAGAGCCGAGGCCTTCTCTGCTTTGCATATGGCCCCACTGCTGAGGGAGTGGGCGGCGCAAGGGAGGTTGGGCAGAGACACAGCTGGGACAGGTGACCCCAACTGACCAAAGGTAAATACCAGACCATACAGTGTCACATGCAGCATGTAAATTTGGGGGAAGGAGAAGGAAGGGGGGACATTTAAAGTGCAGGTGTTTGTCTTCCCATTATGCATGATGGGGTCCTGCTCTCCTGGAGATGGCTGAACCCCTGCCTGCCCTGTGGAAGCAGGGAATTAATTCCTTATTTTGCTTTGTTTGTGTTCACAGCTTTTTCTTAAACTGTCTTTATCCCCACCCATGACTTTTCTAGCTTTTACACTTCTGATGCACTCCACAATCCTGCTGGTTGGGGAGTGAGCGAGTGGCTGTGTGGGGCTCGGTTGCTGGGGTTAAACTAGAACAATAGCAAAAAATATATAAAAGAGTAGGAGAGAAAAGGATGACAAAGTGCTTATATTAATAATATCTGGTTAGCTAGCTAAAAAAGAATCCATGGCAATCCAGATAGGATTTTCTCTAGTAGTCAATCAAAGTTCAGTTTCACTGAGAATCTGTATAATTAAAAGAGACAGAAAAAAGAGAAGGAGAAAGGGAAAGAAAGAAAATAGAAATTAGGGACAGACAGGGCCCTTAGGCTAATATTTTGGCCTCTTCTCAACAGCAAGCTGCCTAAAGAAATGCCAATCTGTGCTTAGATTTTCTTCACCCAAATTTTAAAACTAATTTGAACGTATTATCAGTTTTCACTTTCTGTCTCAGGCATTCCTATAGAGTAGTAAATTTTTGACATTTACAAAGTGAAGTAAGAAAAAATATTATGAAACACAAAAAGTAGTTTTCTATTGATTTTCTTCAGTAGCATTGTAATAATCATAAATGAACTGGAAAAGGCAAGTGTGCAACATGGAATTTTTGCAGAAGTTTGTGTCACAGATATCATCCACCCAAAAAAAGTCTGAAGAGATTTTCAATATCAAAGGGAAATCAAGATATAAATTGGATGTCCAGAGTAAATATTTCCTTTTTTTTTGCTACATGGAGTAAATAATTATTTCAGCATCTTTAACTTATCTGGAGAAAACTAGTTTGTTCCTGACTTGCTGATAATATTTCAGTTTCTTTTGCTAATATTTCTTTAGTTATGACACTGAAAGCAGATGCATATTATGCAAGCTAACTTAAATCCAAATAGCGTTAGGGGACCATTTCTTGACACAGCAAACAAAAACAAAGATGTTATTGTGAATGTCAATATATGTGAACATCTAATATCAGAAAAAAATTTAAGCAGAAGAGAGGTGCAGCAAAGACTAATAAAATTCTTACAATAATGAAAATTTATAAAGTAATACACTGAAAAATAAGCACATATTGAGAAATAAAACACTGGAGGAAAAGGTAGAAGATTAATGAGGTTTCAGACTAATTCTGAAATTAAAAAAAAAATAAATCAGACAGGTAGTTGCTTTTTGTCACTGAAAATTATTATTGCTGAAATTATAAAAGAAAACAAAGAAATAGCAACAAAACGTTCCAATAGCAACAAAAGGATTCAGCTCCTTTGTTTCTGTAAAAGAAGAAAATACTTCTATTACCTCAAACAACTTGGATACAGACAAATAAATCACATACTGTACGATCTGTAAAACACTGACATTCAAGATGGTTTTCTATGTACATTTTTGATGATCAAAAACTGATAACTGATGTTAATCCTTGCATCCTGGTTGGTCATAAGACAAGTTTTAAATTAACAATATGATGTTACTACTGGTCTAAAAAGGAAACAAATCACTGAAGGTTGTATTAGCCTATGGAATAATTGCAGTTTTCAAAAACCAAGAAACTTAGAAACAACTGTCAGCATTGTTGAAACAGATGAACATGCTTGTTCCGTCTGATTGTACAAGGATGACCTTTCAACAGAAAGGTTGTGAAGAAAGACTCAGGTGAAATGCTGCTTTCCCTGACACATGAACCTCCTCACCGTTACCAGTTTCCAATTATACTGTCAAGATGTCCGATAAGGGAAATTAGCAGTCAGACTTTGGAGAGTGGAAGATGGATATTGATGGACGCGGAACAAGGCAGTGTCCACATTCCCTTGAAATGAAAGGAGCTACGTCCTTTTGTAATACACATAATTATGTAACTTGCAAATTGAGTGAGGCTTCAGGGAGGGTTCTTTGTATAAACATAGCCCATCCCAAAAACTCATCAACTTTTTCTATTTCACTGGTATGAATAAGTATTAAAACCATAATAATTTGGAAATCTGGTATCATTACAAGTTGTACAAACAAGCTCGTGAATGGCTTACCTAAACAATGGAGGATTTGTAATATATGTAACTAGAAAATAATGCGAAAGTACATTAAATTAAATTATTGGAAGAACACATTACCCAATAAGTGGTGGCATCATGTATTTTGTTATCTATGTTTTCAATGGAAAATGAAATGTTTTTCTTTTTGTAGGATAGTTTGGCTTTCTTTGTTGAGTGATCTGAGGGTATATCATTAGTCATTCTGGTATCAACCAAGCTTTTTACTAGTTCATTCATTTTTTTCAGTTTAAATTTTGTCAATTAGGTTTTTTTAATTGAGTTTTGCATTTGATTCTTTAATGTACTTGATTTATTATTCAAGCATTCTGTAGTCTACACCAGACTGCTGCCACCTGTGCTGTTTAGATCCATGGTAAGATCATACAAAATATCTTTGTGCAGTTTTAGGTTTTTAGGTTTTTGAAATCTAAGATGAGTCACTACTTGTAAAAGGAACTTAATTATACTAAGGAAAAAATATAATTATGAAATTTTGATATAGAGTATGAAACATGGATTTTATTAAAGACTGCTTCATAGAGGTATAATAGAACCAAGAAAAACTGAAATAGAAGGAGTTGCATAAAATTCAGCAGAAGCAGACACCCTTTTGCCTTAAATTTGCTTACACTGAAAAACACATTAAACCACACATTAAAAATAGCTGTCAGTCTTTAATTGTCTTCAGACAGAATAAACTAGTTTACATTTCAGTAATTCTGGTAATTTTATTTCTAAATATATTTCAATTTTGGAAAGTTCTGAAATATCTTCAAAAATTCTCCCCTTGCCACAGACATAACAAAAATTCTATCCTTCTCACAGGTATAATAGTCAGATTTCTGTACTTAAATGCTCCTATGCATTTTAAAACTAGTACAAGAAGCATTGAGTAGCAGATAGCTCATAAATATTCAATTTTCATTTCATTTATGGGAAAAAGTAAAGAGAGATAAGAAATTCTTACAGGAAAAATATTCCTTAAATTTAATATTCTGTTTGTGACGAAATTTCTCAGAGGTTTGAGTTTGGGGTTTTGGTTTATTGTTTTGTTGGATTTATTCCTTGCTGTTTTTTTCTTCCACATTTTGGAAATCTTTTGGACACCAGTAAGAATACCATCAACCTGGTTACTATGCACATGCAGAGATGCCAAACAGGCAATTGCTAAAAGATTTAGGTCTTGAGTGAGCCTAAAGTAGAAGAATCATTCATCTTAGTCACGCTTAATCTCTCCTGAGTACCCATTGTTTATGATATAATTAATGGCAAGACTGTTGGAAACCGACTGAAACAGAAGGAAATTAATGGAAGAGAAAAATTGAGAGACATTACAATATCTTTAAACAGTGCTTGACCATGAAATCTTTGTGTTTTCTTCATTCCAATGCAGTTAATCCATTTCTTAGACGTCTATGGTGAAATTTCAGTGTATCAAGGGGAGAATTCCAACCACCAAAGCATTTTATCAGCTAGGAAGGGTAGGCTTTCTGGCACTGATCCCTGAGCAAGTCTCATGCCTGAGACCTTTAGTGGCTTTCTGCCCTTTACAGGATACTGGTGGACAAGTTGTGTTAAGGTATTGGCTTGCATTGACCCAGAAGCTGCAGCTAGAAGGCAAAAAATATAGTGTAGTATCTTACCTCATGCACCAGTTACTGCCTCCCAGATTCAACAGTCTGAGCTTTTCATTAATTTTGACACATTAGGAGGAAGAATGTTTTATCTTACAGCCAGGTTTATCATCCAAGCTCATCTTACAAATGCCAGAGAATCCCTTTATTCTTACAGTGCCCTGAAGAAACACTTCGGTCCTTTAAAAAAACCCAAAACAACAAACCACACAACATTGGGGTTTTTTTCCTCTAGAAATGAAGCTGCTCTTTTGATCTGTCTATTTGGGACTTCTGGAGAAATGTCATCTTGAACATATGAGCTTGTAAGAGATTCAATTATTAGCAAAACAGCACTAAGTAGGATATCCATTGCTGTTCTGCCCACATTCCTTTAAAATTGTTGCTGGGTTTTCCCAGTTCTCCTAGAACTGTAGACTTTTATGAATATACATGGCAAAGAAACACTGGACTTTGATTCTTGGTTATTTCATATTCTCTGGATTCTGAAACATTCCACCTGTGTTTCCATGTACAAAATTTGGTCTGAGAAAACTTCTTTTTGCTTTATTTTTTCTAATCCAAGACAAAAGTTGTTTTCAGTTGAATACTATTCCGTGTATCAGGTTTCTATGATGCACCTCAATGAGATAGTTCTTTTAGATTCCAATTAGATTTTTAGGAAAAAAGGGTTAATTTCCTAATCCTTCTCATAATGCTTCATGGTTGGACAAGATGGTGTTTCCATTCTGTTCCCTCAAGCTTTGTATCAATTTTTCAAAGTATCTAGGGAAGGCATCTTTTCTGTGTCTGATACTTTTCAATCTATCATGCTATTACACTAAGATGATTTAATAATTATAATGCTCCCTAGGCATATCTCCTATTGCTGTTCTCACCCTCACAGTAGGTCTAGAAAGGGACAGATCCTAATTACTATTTTAAAATGTATCACCATTACATAGAGATCTATAATTCCATTTTCAGTCCCTAAAAAGGGACCTAAAATTTGTTTATTTTCAAAACAATTTTAGAAAAAGGAGATTCGTTCATTATTTGACAGTAGTTTAAATATAATGGAAAGTTTGATGATAAGGAAATTAGTTGATTTAAGTTCATTTACAGATTGGTGTCTTTTTCATAACAGAGTTCCATATTCTTATATCAAGCAAAGGATAAACAAAAGATGAAACATGGGCAGAAATGTATAAAAACATGCATGGAGTAAAAAAAAATTAATTTTAACCCCAAGTATTTTAAATTGGGATTCTGTATCCTGTAATTAAGTATATTTATTCTTATGAGAAATTCTGAAAATTAAATTTGAGTTCTTCCACTGACTTCAATAAAATCAGTATTTATTATAAAATATCAAACTTGGGTTTTACAAACAGCTTTCTGATAAGCTCTGAAGTGTTTTCTTTTTTTTTTAAGCAAGTTGAAAAAATCAACTGCATTATTAATTAAATAAGAAGATATTCAACATTAAAAATAGCAAATAATCTCTGAGATCTTTGTTTTTACCCTTATTCTAATTCATTACTTAAATACATACACATGCATGAATGCACACACACACTATTTGCAATTAGGTTTTAATTCGCCTGTGGTGCATAGTAAGACACCACACATTATTTTTTGTTTCATTCAGTGCAAGAGGCTATTGGGTTATGTTTGCATTAGAGAATTTATTAAATTTGAAAATACTTACAGTGCTCTGGAAAATAAAGTGAGAGAGTGATGGTTAGAAAGTGAAAGTTTAAGGATATGACACCCCCTCCTGAAGCCATGACAATTACATAAATGACACACGCCAATGCTGGTTTTGTGCTGTTGAATGCTTTTATTCTATTGTAGCATAAAAGCCTGCAGGAAAGTAAGGGTAACCATGAAGAGGACTCAAACCATGATAATTCCTTTAAGCACACTGATTTTAAGAAACAGAATTCAAACATTACCTAATGCAAAGGGGACTCCACCACTGCATCATATTTCAGGGATATGAAATGTGACAGACAGGCATGTTAACCAGGATGTACACCTAGATCATTTCTATATACTTAGGAACACGTGTGATCAGTGACTTTCAAATGCCATTCCCTACATCTGTATAAATTTGTACCACCCTGAGTGAAAACAGTTCAGGTTGAGGACCTTTAATCCTCACAGTTTATTTGTTTTCTTTCAGTTTTTTACTTCAAATTACCCCTAGTCTGGTTCTGTGATTGTACATAAAAAATAATAAACAAAACCCAAAATGAAAAAACAAACAACAAAAAAAGCCCCAAACCAAACAAAAAAAGGCAAATGAAAACTAAAACAACCAAACAACCCCCACAATTATTGACTGGAGAATACAAGGTGTTTTCCCAACTTTGTCTGCTGATCTGATTTCATCTGAAAAGACCCAGCTTATACATTCCAAGAAACTGCTCTGTGATGCAAACAATTTCAGTCATTAGCATCACTCACTTCAAAGGTACAGTCTTGATCTGTGTAAAAAATGCTAAGCACTTTCGCTTTTCCTGTACTGAGGAACCAGTGACTGACTCTCTCCCCTTTACATTTCATTGGCAAGTCTTAATTTAACCCAGAATTATAAAAATATCCACATCATGTAACATAGTAAGTAGTATCTCCAAGGATCAGCTTCCTTCACTGTAAATGAATATTTTTATTTTCAAGAAGTTAATTTTGCAGGTCAGCTCAGGCAGATACTCAAGAACTAAGCAGAGTGTACATCTTGGCCTGAATCCATAAAGTTTTTCCTGTAGTTCTGAATTTAGACAACCCAAGAATGACTAAATGGAAACCATTATCTACTTGTGGGTTTCAGTTGGTTGATTTAGTTCTTGATGGGTTTTATTTTATTTCCTCCTTTGTTTGTTTTAGTTATAATAAAACCAAATTACTAAACCAAACCAAAATTCAAAGTGTCAGGAGGATTATACAGTGTTTCCAGTGTTCTTTTTTATTAGTTATCCAGACTGTATGTGTATAAGTATGTACCATGCAAACATTACCATATAAATCTGGGAACCTACATGTCAGTGCTATGCAGGGTTTAATACTCAACATAAAGGATAAAAGGTAAGAGTACTCCATTTTCTGACAGTTTTATCAGTTTGTTGGCACCAGGATCTCAACAAATGAAGCTAGCTGTTACAACAATCTCTTTCTAATTCTTTAAAATGTTTTCTCAATTCACCATTATAGAGGAATATCTTCTGCAATTTACACAGCATAAATATGCTTTCCAGAATACAGACAAGACTCAGACGATTTGGTGATAAATTTCTTGTTCCTTAGAAGTCTAGGAGTAGATAAGATTAGTTAACTACAGGTGCTCTTCTACTAATTAACCTTACGAGTTGTAGCATACTAAGAATTATGGTAATACAGCTATTAAAAAGTTTGCTAAGAAGAAAAGTAGTTATTCCTTTGCTAGACACTCCTAATAGTAATAATAATCTGAAATTTTTGCCAGGTAATACTTCTATTGTCTGTTTAATGGCTGTTGGGGAAAGGGGGGTTCTGTGCCAAAAAAAAAGAGCTTCAAAAGAAGCACAGAATCAGAAGTGATTGAAACAATAATATATCCAATATATCTGCACTATGTTATGGAATAAATAAACTGACATCTTCAGAAATGGGAATTCTGTTTGATGAAGGAACTGAAGACAACTTTACCACCTCTGTTGCATCACATATACACTTTTATTTCTTGTGAAATTAAGATTCAGTGCATAGACTTCATGTATTTTCTTTTCCTTTTGGTTCTAATGAGGCCTAGTTATCAATAACTGCTATTATTTCAAATGAAATCAATGGAAGTAATTATTTGGGGGAGAGGAAGTTTTCATTGCATTGGTTTTGTGAAAAGAGCAATATATACTCTTGTTCTAGTATCTTGGTGGTTTTTTCTTGTTTTACACTTTATACAAGTTATCTGCAGAAAGGTAGATTGATTTCTTTTCAGCTACTAGTTATTTTCATAAACTTTCCACAACTAGATTAGTAGTGAATGACAGCAAGGCTTTAAAGTAAAAAAATAGATAGATGGATGGATAGATAAACACTTTAGTAAACAGGAGTGAAAAAAAAACCCTAAGAAGACAATTAATTCTGTCTGTCAATTCATTCATGCTGTCAAGTCAAACAAGCAAATATATTTTAAAGTTTACTGCTAGTAATGGCAAAGAGATTGATTCAATTTGGAATTAGCACTGGCTTGAAAAGAAACACTGCTATTGCTCTGTGCAGTTAAACAAATATGGTGTATGTCTATGTTACAAAGAGTATAAACATTCTTTCTTTGTCTTTCTATATTTTTATCCTCTGATAGAGAGCTGACCTAAGTTAATTCCCAGCAGAAAATGACAGAAACAATGCCTCAGTGGGCTCCTGTGTTTATTTACTACTCACTTACCTTGTTACGTGTTCTTGCTTAAGGATCACATAGAGATTTCTAGGAGCAAGTTTGTTTCTCCTGAACTGTCACACAAGAAATAGCAATTTTTAGCAGCAATCACTTAGTCCCAGTGCTTTCAAGATTTGTGTCCACTGTTTACTTACACCTGAATAGAATCATTGAAGCATTTAGATTGGAAAGGACCTTCAAGACCATAGAGTCCAACCATTAACCTAGCAGTCAAGTTCAACCCTTGTTCCTAGTTCCACAGCTACACATCTCCAGGGATGATAATTCCATTAGCTCCCTGAACAGCCTCTTCCAATGCTTGACAACCCTTTCCCCCCATTTTTTTTCCTTAATATCCACTCTAAACCTCTCCTGATGCAACTTGTGACCCTTCCCTAGGTCCTGTTTCTTATTATTTGGGAGAAGGGCCTGACCCCTCAGGTAGTGATGGTGGTCTCCTCACACAGGGGACCATTTGATGGTGACCAAAAGACTGACACAGAAGATAGTGGCAGGCATCAGCAAGCACCAGCTCTTTATTATCCCACAGCATAACCTTTTATACCTTTCCCTTATGTCACTCACACACTTCTTGTTACAGAAATCAACACACACCTGCATTCCAAGTTGTTTTTCTTTCTTCCCAGGGATACAGCTGTAACTTATCGAAGTCGAAGCTGCCTGCAGCCCATTCTTGTATCCCCACAAGGTAGTTCTGGAGAGTGTTCCCTGAGCCTACTCTTCTCCAAACTAAACCAGCTACCTCTGACACTTCTCATATGACTTACTCTCTAGAAACTTCCCAGCTTCGTTGTCCTTCTCTGGACAAGCTCCAGCACCTCGATGTCTTTCTAGAAAGTGAAGGGCCCGGAACTGAACAAAGAATTTGAGGTGTGATCTCACCAGTGTTGAGTACAGGAAGACAGTCACTGCCCTGATCCGGCTGTTGCGCTATTGCTGAAAAAAGCCAGGATGCCATTGGCCTTCTTGGTCACCTGGGCACACTGCTGGATCATGTTCTTCCAGCTGTTGAGCAGCACCCCCAGGTTCTTTTCCCATGGGCAGTTTTCCAGCCACTCTCACCCAGCCTGTAGCGCTGCAGGGGGTTGTTGTGACAGAAGAGCAGCACTTGGCCTTGTTGAACCTCACACAGTTGTCCTCAGTCCATCAACCCCAGATCCCTCTGCAGAGCCTTCCTACCCTCCAGCAGATCAATACTCCCATCCAGCTTGGTGTCCTCTGCAAACTGAGGGTGTACTTGATCCCCTCATCCAGGTGATTGACAATGATATCAAACAGAATTGGCCTTAAAATTGAGCCTTGGGGAACACCACTTGTGACTGACCACCGCTGGATTTTGTGAATTTTAACAATGGCAGGTGCAAAACAAAAAAACTTTTGGCATTTTCATATTAGGAGTGACAAGAATGACTGTATTAATATCACTTACCTAGTGGCTAAATTCAGTGTATTTAATACTCCATATTAAATGTGTTAAGTATAATCATTTGTGTACTTATCATTGTCAAATATTATGTAATTTGTTGTGAAGACAGAAAGGGAGGTGAGAGAGGCATGCTTTGGCATGTAATATTAAAGTACAGAATTACAATCCATTACGTTCCATTAACAGCAAACAACCTTATTCATAATACAGTGTTAAGTACCAATTATCATAAGCTCTCTGCTTATTAACTGACGTGTGTTAGCAAGCTTTTAAAAAAAGATTGAGATTAATTTGGACTGACATACTGATTCTTTCTGAGGGCTGAATATGTGTTATGAAAACCTACTACTTTTAAACAAATTCAGTTCCTAGTGAAGTTTCTTAAATCTCACAGCAAATTGCTGTAGTAAATATATACTAGCATTTTGACATAGGGGTGAAAATGTGCAAATATGGAGATAAAAATATCCTCCAAGGAGTGCTTACTTCCTATCTCAAAACCCTTCCCATTCTGGGTTTGAAGGTCAAATTACCCCTTCAGCTTTATCTATATACTGTAGTTCTCTTGTGAGATAGAAACCTTCTTTGTGCTGTTCCATTCTGGTTTCCTCTGAACCCCCCAAATTTTTTTTTAAGTTTTAACCTTTTACTTAAAATATTTGAGGAAACATTTTCAAGGTTTTCTCTTCCTGAAGTATGCTGTTAAATTAGAAGTTTTCCACAAAATAATCAACCAATCAAGAAACCAAAAAGAAAATATAAAGGATAAAGGCAATGCCCCGTTACCTTGCTCCCTCTAATTTTACACTAAGCCTACAGAGGAAATACAAGCTGAAGGAGTTGACCGGTGTAATTGTTAAGCCGCTCTCCATCATCTTTGAGAAGCCATGGAGAACAGGAGAGAAGCCTGAGGACTGGAGGAAAGACAATGTCACTCCAGTGTTCAGAGAGGGTGAACAGAAGGACCCAGGGAACTACAGCTTAGCCAGCCTCACCTAATCCCTGGAAAGGCAATGGAACAGCTCATTATGGAAGCTCATTCTACGAATGTGGACAAAAAAGAGTGTTCTTAGGGTAGTCATCATGGACTTGCCAAGACAGAAATCATGCTTGACCAATCTGAGACCCTTCTGGGCTGACATGACTGGCTGGGTAGATGAGGGGAGAGCACTGGATGTTGTCTTCAGCAAGGCTTTTGACACTTTCTCTAATAAGATCCTCACACATAAGACCAGGTGCGGGTTAGATGAGTGGACAGTGAGGTAGAATAAGAACTGGTCAAATGGCAGATCTAAGAGGGTTGTGGTCAGCAGTGCAGTCTAATTAGAGGCCTGTGGCCAGTGGTGTTCCACAGGGTCAGTACAAGAGCATATACTTGGCAAGTTTGCTGAAGGTAGAAAACTTGGAGGAGTGGCTGGAGGCTGTGCTGCCATTCAGCCGGACCTGGACAGGCTGGAGAGTTGGGTGGAGAAGGACCTAAGAAAGTTCCATGAGAGCAAGTGTAGGGTCTTGCACCCATGGAGGAAAAACCCCATGTACAAGTACAGCCAAGGGCACGACCTGCTGAAAAGCAACCCTATGGACAATGAGCTGTCCATGAGCACTGTGTCCTTGTGGCCAGAAGGCCCAATGGCATCCTGGGCTGCATTAGGAAGTGTGGCCATCAGATCGAGGGAGGTGATCCTTCCCCAGTACTCTGCCCTGGGGAGGCCACATCTGGAGTGCTGTGTCCAGTTCTGGGCTCCCCAGTGCAAAAAAGACAAGAAACTACTAGAGAGGGTCCAGTGAAGGGCTGTCAAGATGATTAGGAAACTGGATCATCTCTGTTATAAAGAAAGGCTGAGGGAGCTAGAACAGTTTTACCTGGAGAAGAGATGATTGAGAGGGGGACTTGTAAATGCATGCCAATATCTTTTGGGTGGCCATCAAGAGGATGGAACCACACTCTTTCAGTGATGCCCAGTGACAGGACAAGGGGCAACAGGCAAACATTTAAAAATAGGAATTTCCACCTGAATATAAGGAAATACTTATTTCCTTTGAGGGTGACAAAGCACTGGAACAGCCTGCCCAGAGATGATGTGGAGTCTCCTTCTCTGGAGATATTCAAAACCTGCTTGGAAAAAGATCCTGTGTAATCTGCTGTCGGTGAACCTTCTTTAGCAGGGGGGATATGACTAAATGATCTCCAGAGGTCCCTTTTAACCCCAACCATTGTGTGATCCTGTGATTCGTTCCCTGGAAAGAATGTACCAGAGATAAATCTGGCCTGCTTACACACAAAACCTTAAAATCTGGATATTTCTACAAAAATCTATTAGATTAAACAGAAACTAATTTTTCAGAAAAATTCTGTGACATTTTCATCTGAATCATGAAAAGGACTGCTGTTCATCCTAATTGTTAATAATGCTGTTATTAATATAGATGTAAACACACATAGTTTGGAAAATGAGCCTATACCAGAATTTACTCAATTGTATCTAATTAACAATAGACACTATATGCTTGTTTATACTGAAAAAGAATCTCAGTAGCAGAATCAAGAGAGTCTGCTTACGTTATAGTGATTTTTTTTTTATTTACTGCTGCTTCTTTTATTCTAATAAAGGGTAGCATGCTTTTATTGAAACTCTCACATACTCAAGCTTTCCAGGTGCATTTAGTATTTTGTATACACTGCCTTTTGTTCTTCTGTCTACACATTACCCAGAAAAAAATGTCAAATTCTTTATGTAGGAAGCTCAAAATTCTGTGTTAAGCATCAAAAAGAGAAAAAAAGAAGTATGGGACTTGAGAAATTATTGCTATTACTAACAGTGTTGAAAGTATAGGGCATACTTAGTACCACCATTCACTTTGACAGAAAATGTTTCTTTTAATAGAAAAGTGCAGATGAAGAGTTCATGAGGGGTTCCCTCAGGTGTGTCTTGACATTTCATGGAGTCGGGGGAAGGTTTTGCCATGTAACAATTATCTAGGTATCAGGACAGTTTCAGTTTTGCATATGAACTTTGTGACCTCCCTCAGGTGTATTCCTCATCTGTGCGCAAGTTGCACAGACCATAGCTGTGATTAATTTTTCTTTATGGATACTGATTCAGTAGCACAGCTTTGATCTATTTATAACACTTTGCTTAGCCAGTGACCACAGTAAGTTATTAAGTTACAAAAATGTAATTAGTCCCCGTTATGCTACATAGCATAAATATTCAGCCATTGATGCTATTATTATTTTAGTGTAAACCCAAGTTAATTTTATTCCAGAGTGATCATGGACACCACTGCAAAAAACACAGAGACTAAGATTTCAAGCATATACCCTAAAGCAATAACACTTAGTCCCCGAGGTTATTAGAAACTCTTTAAGTAGATGTAAAACAAAGGTGAAAATTCATCAGCTGAGATTAGCTTTCTCTTGTTAACCAGCAGCTATTATTCATGGCACTCTGAGATTCATTCTCCAATGTGCTACTGTACATAAAATAAAGGCTGATTGAGTGATTGACAGATAACAAGGCTAAGCTCAAGTAGACCAAAGTTTTCCCTGGAGAAGTTTGAAAGTGTTTAAGGCTTTATTTTCATGTCAAGAAATTCTAAAAGAGAAAATGAGAACTTTTGTAAGGAAAGAAAAAAAAATTTAAAAATCTGAATTCAAGAAGTATTATAACCTCTAATGGGAAAATTTTACAATTTACCAAATGTTCTAAACAATCAATTCTAAACAGACAATACCAGGGAGTGAGTTAGATATATCAAAAATGGATAGAAGTCTGCAAGACAAAGAATTGAGTCCTATAGCTTAAACATTACAGGCTTAGGCAATTTCGAAGAAATGACTGTGAAGGAATTTGGGAGGAGAATTGAAACTAAAGCCACAAAATTAACTCAGAGCAAATAAGAAAAGCAATTGGCTTTTCTGCAAGAAATCATTCGTATCTTGCTAATTTCAACATTTATGGGTGAGTGAAAAGCATAAAACCTTTCTTTCTACTCATAAGTGTAAATCATGACAAGCAGTTTGCTGGAAAAAAAATTAAAGGAAAGAGAAGAATCTTCTGAAGCCCTAAATTCAGGAATATTTTGAACATATTTTACTTTATATTATATAAATTGACCTCATCATTTTTGTCCTAGGCAAAAAGGCATAATATTTGAAATGGAATTAGTCACTTAATTGCATTATTCTTATGAGTGACAAGAAGCTGAGGTATAACTGTAAGGATCAAAGCACATGAAAAACCCAGTAAAATTTAAGTACAATGGAATTAAAATATCAAGATAAGAAAATTCCCAGGAGTCAAGAAAAAATAGAGAGATGAAAACAGATAGAAATCAAATCTGCTGATTATTGTGGTACCTGATGTGTAAATACTCATCATTACTTCTGAGAAGTGCACTTAAAGTTTTTCAGGGTGGAATAATTGTTACTCTGATGTTAGTCCATTAATTTTCTGTTGACCTCAAGCTCATCAATGTTTGAATATAACTTTTCTGCTGTGGGTTTAGTCTTCTGATATACTGGACTATTTTGGGTCAAAGTGCTAAAAATTAAAGTGTGGTTTGAAGATGGTGGTAGAAACTGTTCTTTTTTAGCATGTGTATCTACAGTTTTCTGTCCACAACATGAGATTTAACAATGGATTTTAAAAGAAAAAAAAAAAGAAAGAAATAGAGCTTTTGTAGTCTGCCATCCTTCTAAACAGCTATTTAATTATTTGGACTTGATGGTTCTGATAAGTTACCAGACATGACTAAGGGAAATACATTAATTCTCCCTAAAGATTTGTTTGGGTTTGAAAATTCACACAATCGTAAGTGTTCACAGAAGTCCTTCTTTGCTGCAGTCAGTCCTTCAGACAGAATGGCAACAGGCACCTCGAGGTATGGGACAAGCCAAGAGACCAGAGATGACAGATGAGTCTGAGTAGCTGAGGTGACAGGATACATTAGCGTTTCTCAGTTGGGGCTATGAGTCAGCAGAAAACCTTAAACTGTTGTACAGACATTTATAAAACATCATCACAGTTACTGCTGGTAAGTCTGAAGGCTCACAGCATCAGAACTCCAGATTAATGCCTGAGGCATAAAGAATTTAGGATAAGAAAACTTTTTAAAGTAAATAAATAAATAAAAAATTGTGGGCAATCTGAATTCTGAAGCTTCATTTTCTAGCATGAATTACATAATAGTACATAATACATTTTTTAATTTAGTTTTTCTGAAAGTATTCTGTTGAAAATTACAGCTGTATCTTTAGATTTTTCTTTTAGACTCTGATTGACAGGATAATTAATTCAAAAACTCTGAACACAGGCTTAGAATTATGCCAAAAGCCATCACTGACACTACTGCTCTTTCATTGTATTTCTTATTATTTAAATGTATGTATGGTAGTAAAAGGAAGAGCATAAATTACAACTCTATCCCTAGACAACACCATCTGCTGCCTTCCTGTGGTTCTTTCCACGTCTAACACTTCTGTGACCATCATCAGTGAAGTACACAACACAGCCAGTAGTCACTCTTGCCTGTGAACAGCTGAGGTGGGAAAGGATAGTTTTTAGATAGAGGACATATCTCCACAGGGACAGGATGATGGATTTTACTCCTGATCCCATCATTAACTCAGTTTCATTTGGGACACATCTATTCCTTAGTTTCTTTATTGATAAAAATAAAGATGCTACAATATTTTTTGGGAAAAAATACGTTAAATATGGAAACTTTGAACATAATAATGTTTCTTTTTCTAAGAACAGAATCTTGAATCAGACCTCAATTTCATGTGGTTTCAAAAAGAAATTAAGAATAATAAGTGTTTTATATCCAAAGACATGAAAAAGAAGAAAAAGTAAAATCAAGTTACGACATTGAGTTCAGCTCCATACTTTGTTGCACAATGCTAGTTATTTGCCAGTGAGGTTCAACAATTCTTTCAGGAATTATTTTCATTATATGCAGATTTCTATTAAATGCCTTGTGTCAGTGTTTTTCGCCTTGTGTCTACTCAGCACAGGCATTTATGTTTCCCAGGGGCAAATTCCTGATTAGTAGAAAATGTAGAACTGAGAAAAATGCCAATTCTGGTTCATTAATTGCAGTACAGATGGATAGCTATTTTCATGAAGAGCTACAGTATCTTTGCTTTATATTATCTGGAAGTTCATATTATTCTAGAGAAATATCTGTGCATTTTTGCAGTCAGAAAGGACAAGAGAACTAATAATTTTCAGACATCTGATAAGGTATAAATAGAAATACATTTGTGGAATAGAATACTTCAAATATGACTCATAACCTGGAAAGAAACATCATCTCTATAGTTGTAACTGTTTTTTGTAGAGAAACAGACTCAAATGGCTTGTGAAAGTCTCGTTTCCCTCCCTCATTGGCTGTAAAACTAATTTTACACAAATTAATACACATAGATTTATATAAATCTATTTATATATCAACACACAAAAAATTGGTTGTAATAACATTTCTTCCGTGCTGAAAGATCCAGTGGACCTTTTCAAAATCACCACTTTTTCAAAAAGAAAAGCCAAAAATATGCAAAATCCATTTAGGTAAACTGCCAAATAATAAGTTATAAGCAAAGTGAAATTGCCCAAAAAGAAACACCAATCTCTTTTAATGTTCAAGAAAAGTGACAGCTTCCTTGCTACTGTACTGCAAGTGTTCCTAAAATTTAATTTATTAAGGTTCAAAGGTTCAAAGTCTGTTGATGCTGTTATGAATCTTCTTTGTGTCCCTGTATTTTATAAGGAAAGACATCCAATTTATAATTACTAAGGTGTGGTCTTCCAAATATTCATCACATCAACAATATAATGATCTAAAATGATCCAATTCCAGCTTTCTCTTTGGTCACTTGTCCTAGTTTTGCTCACAGGTGCTGAGAAGGGGGTGGAGCCTAGAGCCACTAGGGCATGTCTGTGTTGTTATTCTATACCATACACATCATCCCCAGCGAGAGTGGCTTCAGAGGGAAGAGAAGGGTGCACACACACCAGGAGTGGCCACTTTTTGATCTTTTCTTTCTTTGGGGAACTTGCTGGCAGCCAGAGCTGTGGACTCTGTCCTCTCTCAGCAAAGGGGGTAGGTGGACAAGGAGCAGTTTGTTTGTAGTTTGAATCCCAGATGATTTTAAACCACCACATTCCTATAAACGGGTTGACACTTTTATAGCAAAATTTCTCTCTTCTATTTTTATCATTCATTAAGATGAGACAAATTGCATCCTGTAAATGCTTGTTTTACTCCAGTGCCCATAAAGTACACTGTTCAGGTCATGTAGATGTCTGTTCCAGGGTTAGGGAAGATGAGTAAGAGCGTTACTGAGGAGGCAATGCAATAGTCAGTGCCTAAGTACTTTTCTCCATGTGCCAGCACTGCCTAGCAGTTTGAGACACAAAATTCTGTTGCCTGAAGTACCTCTTTGCATTTTCTCAATATGACTCCGTGTTCTAGTTTGAAAGCAAA
>VZRQ01004006.1:64846-77454 GCA_013397975.1 Machaerirhynchus nigripectus | reverse complement strand
GCCCGTCCCGGAGCCCGTCCCGGTGCCCCGGCGGCCCCGGCGCGTTACGTGAAGCGGTCGGAGTTCATTTTGCGCAGTTTGGGCGGCAGGTTGCCCTCCATCCTGCCGCCGCCCCCCGAGAGCTTCTGCAGCTTGGGGGGCAGCTCCGCCACCGACTGGCTCATGGGATCCGACATCATCTTCGTGGTCTTGGAGCCCAGCTTCTCCTCGGAGTTGCCGGGCACCGAGCTGATGCGCTGGAGTTTCATGGGCAGGTCGCCCATGCTGTAGGCCTTCTCCGAGGTGGTGGAGCTCATCCTGAGCAGTTTTTTCGGGAAGTCGTCCCTCCCGGTGATTTTCTGCAGTTTTGAGGGCAGCTTTGTGCCCACCTCGTCGAGCCCATCCAGGCACTCCACGGAGTTGTTCCTCTCCTTGCTGTTGCTGACGGCGGGCGGGATCAGGGGCGAGGACATGAGGAGCATCTCCTCCTGCTCCTTCACGCTGTAGGGCGGGGTGGGCACCTCGAACGTGGCGTGGAACTGGGAATAATCCACCTTGAAGAACCCTTCTTCCAAGGAGATCACCGGGAAGAAGCGATGGCCCCAGAGCACCTCGTCCTCCGTGTAGGATGTCCTGGCTTGGCACGTCATCCCTGCGAGGAGAAGGGAGGAAAAGCTTCCACCGGTTCTAGGAAATTGGGGATGCACTTGAGCAATTCCATGAAATGGAATTTAGGGTGTTAGTGTTAATGAATTTAATGAATTTAATGAATTCACGGGTTTAAATGTATTTAAAAAAAAAAGCCCTGGCCTGCCTTAGTGTGGAGGAAATGATGCACCAGGGGAGGCTTCGCTGGATATTAGGGGAAAATTCCTTCATGGAAAGGGTTGTCCAAGGCAGTGGTGGAGTCCCCACCCCCGGAGGGTTTTCAAAGCCCTGGGGATGTGGCACCTGGGGACGTGGGGCAGTGGTGCTGCTTGGTGGTTGGACCTGATGACCTTAAAGGTCTTTTCCACCCTTATGGATTCTGTGATTTTAGGATTGTACAGCTGCTAAATCGCCATTCCCGAGGGGAAAGGAGCCAACGCCAGCGGAAGGGGCGGAACTGAGGAATTCCCAGCGACATTTACAGACCCTTTGTGCCGGTGCTGCTGCCAAAGGGACATCAGGGCTGCCTGAGAACCCTGGGGCTGAACCAGCAGGAGCTGGAACTGCAAACGGGGCTTGTCAGATCCTGAAGTATTCCTGAGTTATTCCGTGTTTCCCTCCTATCCATCAGTGCACACAAACCCAGCCCCCTCATCAGCACATTCCAACCCATCAGCAAGCAGCAAGTCCCACAAAACACGTTTATTCCTCTTTAAAGGCCTCACCAGCAATCTGCTCCCAGATCCATCGCTGCCAGGCTGGGATCCAGCTCCAAAAAATTATCAGGGAATAAAACCATGACTAAGAGGCACAACGCTGCCCTTCCTCTTCCTCCCACTGTGGAGAAAAGTCCCCTCAAGCACCAGACTTGGCCACCCTGGTGACCCTTGGCAGTCAGAGGGAGACTGATTCCATGCTCATGGATTGCTGGAGGCTTCCAGAAGAAATCCTGCTTTTTTTAATTTTCATTAGTATTATTTTTAACCCCTCTCTGCAGCAATCTGTAAATAGAATTACGCTGCCATTTGCTCCTCACGCGGCCCAGTGGAAATGTGACATTTGGATTTCAGGAAGCTCCATCCACCTCTGCAAACACATCCCCAGCCTGGCTCACCAGGAGCCAGGAGGAAAGGAAAGGAACTTGGGAAGGCGCAGGAAAAACAACAGCAGGGCTGCAGTGACGGGAAGGGGGATGGAAGGTGACACACAGCCAGGAAAATTCCAGTTTATCCCACTTTGTGCTACAGCTGATGGGATCAGTTTTGCTGCTGATCACAAGACAACTCTGTTTCCCACTTTATCTCTTGGGAGGAAAACATGAATCCAGGTTTTTAGCACTGGATGCTGCTCCCACTGCCCGGGAGGCCTCACACCTGCAGGAGCACACCCAGAGCCATCCCACAGCCTCTTCCAGGACATATTTTGTACTTCCCAGAGTATTTTCCCCCAGACTCCAGGTGCTCTTGTTTACTAAGTGGAGTGGAAGCAATCCTGTTCCTAAAGGGTTTAGGAAAAACCTGCAGTTCCAGAGAAAAATGGCAATTTGAGTGAGTTCTTCTTCCACCTCAGGAGAAGCCCAGGAGCAGCTTCACCAGCACATCCCAGAGCTTCCCCTTCTGTCCCTCAGCCCCGACTCCCACCGGGACCTCCTTAGGGACTGAACGTGGGATTCCACATCGGCATCCATATCTGAATCCATATCCACATCTGCATCCTTATCCATATCCCCATCCATATCTGAATCCATAACCACATCTGCATCCTTATCCGCATCCCCATCCACATCTGAATCCATATCCACATCTGCATCCCCATCTGTATCCACATCTGAATCCATATCTGAATCCATATCCATATCCACATCCATATCCACATCTGAATCCATATCCACATCTGCATCCTTATCCACATCCCCATCCACATCTGAATCCATATCCACATCTGCATCCCCATCTGCATCTGTATCCACATCTGTATCCACATCTGAATCCACACCCATATCCACATCCGTATCCACATCTGCATGCATATTCACATCCCCAACCCAATCCCAATCCATATCCATATCCACATCCCCTTCTGCATCTGCATCCACATCCCCAGCCCCATCCACATTCCCATTCCCATTCCCATCCCAATCTGCATCCACACCCCTGTCAGCATCTGCATTCCAAAGCCCATCCACATTCCNAGGAAAACATGAATCCAGGTTTTTAGCACTGGATGCTGCTCCCACTGCGCGGGAGGCCTCACACCTGCAGGAGCACACCCAGAGCCATCCCACAGCCTCTTCCAGGACATATTTTGTACTTCCCAGAGTATTTTCCCCCAGACTCCAGGTGCTCTTGTTTACTAAGTGGAGTGGAAGCAATCCTGTTCCTAAAGGGTTTAGGAAAAACCTGCAGTTCCAGAGAAAAATGGCAATTTGAGTGAGTTCTTCTTCCACCTCAGGAGAAGCCCAGGAGCAGCTTCACCAGCACATCCCAGAGCTTCCCCTTCTGTCCCTCAGCCCCGACTCCCACTGGGACCTCCTTAGGGATTGAACGTGAGATTCCACATCGGCATCCGTATCTGAATCCATATCCATATCTGCATCCTTATCCATATCCCCATCCACATCTGAATCCATATCCACATCTGCATCCTTATCCACATCCCCATCCACATCTGAATCCATATCCACATCTGCATCCTTATCCACATCTGCATCCACATCTGAATCCACATCCACATCTGCATCCCCATCTGCATCTGTATCCACATCTGTATCCACATCTGAATCCACACCCATATCCACATCCGTATCCACATCTGCATGCATATTCACATCCCCAACCCAATCCCAATCCATATCCATATCCACATCCCCTTCTGCATCTGCATCCACATCCCCAGCCCCATCCACATTCCCATTCCCATTCCCATCCCAATCTGCATCCACACCCCTGTCAGCATCTGCATTCCAAAGCCCATCCACATTCCCATCCCCTCCTGCATCCCCATCCCCATCCCAGGCAATCCCATGGCAATGCCGGGAGCTGTTCCCAAGGGCTATTCCCACCTCCTGCTCCATGGCCCTGCCTCTCCCAGCAGACTTTCCAAGGAGGAATTTTATACCCAACATTACCATGGGAAAATGTATGAGCTGAATCTCGGGAAAATCAGCCACAGATTCTGTCCCGTTCCCACATTAGCTCACTGGAGGGATAAATATTTGCAGGAATATCGTTTGTCTTTCAAATCCATTTATCTCCTTCCCCAACAAACCTGAGGGCACAAATTATTTAGGAGCCTCTCAGGATGAGGAGCAGCAGCAGCCAATATTCCCAACATTTTGGGAATACGTGTCAGCCACCAGACGGTGCCAAGAGGTGCTGCCATGGCCAGGACAAGAAATAAATTCCCAGCTTTTCTTCCAGCTCTGCTGCGTTTTCCAGCTTTTCCTCTGTGTTCCATTCTCTCAGCAAAGCCCCAGCCCCAGCTCTGAGCTCACTGACGTTCTGCTGTTCCACACTTGCATTCCAGCAACAACAGAATCCCGGGATGCTTTGGGTGGGAAGGACCTTAAAGCCCATCCCATCCCACCCCTGCCTGGGCAGGGACACCTCCCACTGTCCCAGGCTGCTCCCAGCCCCAATGTCCAACCTGGCCTTGGGCACTGCCAGGGATCCAGGGGCAGCCAGAGCTGCTCTGGGCACCCTGTGCCAGGGAACAATTCCCTCCCAATATCCCACCCATCCCTGCCCTCTGGCACTGGGAAGCCATTCCCTGGGTCCTGTCCCTCCATCCCTTGTCCCCAGTCCCTCTCCAGCTCTCCTGGAGCCCCTTTAGGCCCTGGATCCTTCCCTTCTCCAGGGGAACATTCCCAGCTGTCCCAGCCCAGCTCCAGAGCCGAGGGGCTCCAGCCTACCCCAGGACCTTTGTCCCAGCACACCTCCTAGAGAGCACCAAGCCCCAGATCCATGAGTATTCCCATGTTTTCCCACAGAACGAGCAGGATCAGTTGCACCCCACCTCTGCCAGCCCTTCTGATAACGACCCCATGATTATTTTCCACGAATTTTGCTCATGGATATCGCTCCTGGCTCCCAGTTTTCCGCTCCTGCTGTCGGCATGGAAGGGTTTCCATTTTTTGAGCCTTTTTCCCCTCACGAGCTCCCCCTGGGCAGGGCCCGCAGGCCGCGCTGCCTCCAGCCCGCTCCCGGGCCTGCTCCCACCTTCCCAAGTTCTCCCTGTGATTAATATTCATTTGCAGGATAAATTCCCAGCTCCGGCTTGGAAGCAAACAGGCTGCCTGCAGTGGAATTATTTCTTATGGAATTAAGCAGCCGTTCGTCAAAGGAAAAGGCTTCGGAGCGTTTTGTTCCCCGCTCCCAGCTCGGCCTCCCTCAGGCCCTGCGGGCCGGGAACCAGCAAAGCCCGGCCTGCGCACAAATCCCACCTGAGCAGGTGCAACAACCACGGATTCCAGCAGGAATACCCCCAAGTATCCGACAAAACCCCTCTCCATCGCTTCAAAAACAGGGAATGCTTTTTTTGCATGTGGGGAATCCAGAGGAGCCGTGGCTGCCCCATCCCTGGAAAGGTCCGAGGCCACTTGGATGGGGCTTGGAGCAACCTGGGAGACTGGAAGGTGTCCCAGCCATCCAATTAAGCCTGATCCTTCATTTCCCTTCCAAACAAAGCCATTCCATGATTCTGTGACTCGCTGTCAGCCCAGCTCAGAGCTGCATCCCCAGATTAATGAGGGGGCAGATGGAGGCCAAAAAAAAAAAAAAACCAACCCGTAAATAAATGCTTTGACTAATTCCACCCTCTAATAATCCTCCAATTACTTCCAAATTTCCAAAGGACCCAGATGGAGCCGGCTGTTTTCTAGAGCTCGTCATAAATTGCCTTGAAAAGGATCCCAGCCCTGCCGTTACTTATCCCATCTGATTCCCGAGGCTGGCTGCTGCCTGGGAAATCACGGATCGTTAATCAGCTTTTAACAGCCCCCCCTGCCCCGGAGAGGCCTCAGAAGCAGCTCTGGCACCCAAAGGTTCTGTGGCTCTTTTCCCTCTCCCAAGTAATGCCAGAAATTCCAGCTCCAGCCGCTGGAATGCAGCTCGCTGGCCAAGGGCTGGACACAGGGACCCCAGGTGTCCTTCCCAACGTGGAAAAGTTCATCTGAATCAGTGGGAGAGAGGGAATTGATCGGGAATTATGGACTCGGCAGCACGTGGTCCCAACGGCCACAAAAAGGGCATCTCTGTGTCCTACGACCGGGAGGAAGAGGGATCTCCAGCAGGAATTCCGGGCCAAAACGCACAAATCTCCTTCTTTTTGTCCAGTTTTGAAATTTTTTCCTTAGGGAAGAGCTCCAGGTTAAAGAGCTGCAGGTTAAAACCCCTGGAGCTGAGCCAGGGGCTCCTCCCTGTGCATTTTGGGGGGGGTTGATCTGCCCTAAACCTGCAACTTACCTGGAAAACCTCCAAAATACCCGTTAAAGGTGGATCACAGGGCGATGACCGATGGATTTCTAACAACTGAGCTGATTCAGAACTGCCCTTCAGGGCCCACGAGGGGAAGGGCAAAGCCTGATTAGGGCTTGGTATAAAAACACACAGCGCTCACCCCCTGCTCTTGCAGGGCCGAGGGAGGAGTTGCTGCTGCAGGGAAGAGGATTCCCGGAGCAGCCTCTCCTCTTCCAGGACCGCAGAGGANCAGGGACAGCAGCTGCTTTATCCCATTTATCTAAGGAACGGGGGGATACCCTGATGTCCCCGTCTGGAACGGCGACCGATGGCCGAGATCTGCAGTCAGCCCCAAAAACGGGGACACAAAGAGGGGCTCAGCCCCCAAACCAGGAGGGTTTCAGCTCTCAGGCTCCTCCTCTCCCCCTGCCCTGCCACACTTTCTCCGTGGAAGCTCAGCTGCCAGACTGGGAAATGCACAGCCCGCCGGGAGGGCTCCTCCGCAGGCAGAGCGAGCGCGGGGCTGCTCTCCACCACCTCCAGCTCCCGGGGAACACAGCTGCTGCTGCCTTTGACGTTCCCCAGCACCTTCCCAAGGCTGCTCCCTGGTCAAACTGATGATGGCTTCGAGTGCTCCAGAACGTTCCAGCAATCCATGGCCAGGGAGCTGGGAATGCTCACCTGGAGGAGGGAAGGATCCAGGGAGAGCTCAGAGCACCTCACAGGGGCTCCAGGAGAGCTGGAGAGGGACTGGGGACAAGGGATGGAGGGACAGGACACAGGGAATGGCTTCCCACTGCCAGAGGGCAGGGCTGGATGGGATATTGGGAAGGAATTCCTGGCTGGGAGGGTGGGGAGGCAATTTTTCCATAAAAACCCATTTTGTTTAAAGACAAAAAAAATACAGCATTCCCTGAAACGTGAGGCACAAAATGTGTCCTAAAGGCACCAACCATAAAAAAGCCCTTTATGAATCCGTGAAAATACCACAGAATCCCAGAATTATTTGGGTTGGAAGGGACATCAAAGATCACCTCATTCCAACCCACAGGCAGGGGTGTCCCTTCCACTGTCCCAGGCTGTTCCATCCAGCCTGGCCTTGGACACTTCCAGGGATCCAGGGGCATTAAATTCCCATTAATTTTAATCCCTGGGAATTCCAGCACACAGCGATTTACCACACCAAGTCTGTGTGCAAAAGGGAACCAAGATGATTTCTAGGATCCCTTCCAACCCAGCCGTTCCATGATCCCATGCTCCCGTGGCTCCAGGATCTCTCCTGTCAGTCAGACATCAGTTTTATCCCAAACACTTTATTTCTCCTCACCCTCAGGAGCAGCCCCAGGCTCCTGCTCCGGACCCGTTGTTTATCTGCACTCCATAAATACCTCCTGCTTTATTCCCTCTCTTCTCCCGGAGCATTCCTGACATTTAAACACATCCATGACACCAAAGGTATTTTCCTTATCAGCCAGGCCTCTTCCAGGGGTACTTTTCAATCCCTCACACCCCCAGATTTCCCTGGCACCCTCAGCACCTCATCCGGGTGTTTGCCAGGACCATCCTTAGCCCAGATCAGGGCAGGTTTCCAAAATCCCAGGGAAGCAGCACAGGAAAGCACATCCTGCTCCTGCTCCCACCTACAGGCTGCTGGCAGGTGAGGAACCTCCTCTTTTGTATCAAACAAAGAGGGAAAAATGAAAGCCTGGCAGCCTCCAGGGCTGCCCTGCCAGGCCTGGAGCAGGGTTTTCCATCCTTTTGGAAAAGCAGAGGCGGGAGCAGTTGTCTGGATCAACCCCTCCGGCACACATTCCACGCAATAATTAATCCTGGCTGGGAATCTGCCCTGCTATTTTTATCCTCTCCTGGTTTTTTCAATCCCAACCCCAGGCTGCACTCCGTTCCTTTCCCTACGGCCGGAATGCGTCAGGGCCGATCCCAGCCCCTCCAGCTCCTTCCTTGGAGCCGGTTCCTCTTTCCCAGAGCCATCTGCCACATTCCCAGGTTTGCATCATCCCCCTCCCACCCGGGCGGGATTGACTCAGCAGCACCGGGAGGGAGGGATTTCACTCCCTGCTCGGATGCACCGGGAAGGGCAAGGGGAAAGGGATGGAGGGAGGAGGGATGGGAGTGGGAGAGGCCACGCATCCCCTCTCCATGGATGGGGATATTCCCAGGGAGCTGCGGACAGGGATAAGAAGGGGTCTGGGCACAGACTGGAACTGCCCATCCGTGCCCTGGACAAACACAGCGGATGCTCTCCAGAGCTCCCATCAGCCTCGAGTATTCCCAGATTTTTCCTGACCGCAGAGTCCTGTGAAAACATTCCTTATGCTAAACAGAGAATCCCAGACTGGTTTGGGTTGGATGAGAAATTAAGGATCATCCCAATCCACCCCTGCCACGGGCAGGGACATCTCCCACTGTCCCAGGCTGCTCCAAGCCCTGTCCAACCTGGCCTTGGGCACTTCCAGGATTCCAGGGGCAGCCACAGCTGCTCTGGGAACCTGTGCCAGGAAAAAACTCCTTCATGGAAAGGCTGTCCAGGCCTGGCAGCCCTCATCCCCAGAGGTATTCCAAAGCCCTGGATGTGGATGTGGGGACATGGGGCAGTGGTGGCCCGGGCAGTGCTGGGAATGGTTGGACTCCATGGGCTCAGAGGGATTTTCCAGCCTGAATAAAGAGCTGGTTCTGCTTTCCATGGAGCGTGGGCTCCGAAGTGCAGCTGGAAATGAGGGGATTCATCTGTGGCTCGGTGTTGGGAAGAGCCACAGGGAGACAGGAGATCCCAGATCAGCAGAGATCAGAGGTGCCTCAGAGCAGCACCTGAGGGAAGTCAGCAAAAAAAGGGAAAACAAAGACATCCACAGGAATCCCTGCTCTCCAAACCAGAACATTCCCACTGCGAGGCGGAGCCCGGCCCTTCCCTCCCCTCCCCTCCCCTCTCACAGCCGCTCCTCCAGGAGCTCCTGCTCCTCTCAACTCCCACCCGGCCATATGGGCTCAGCACCAGAATAGAGCTCTCCCCTGCAGGGCTTGGCAGCCCCTCCAACACCCCCAGGGAGCCAGAGACGCCTTCCTGGCACAGAAAATCCAGCTCCCTTCAGGTGGAAAGGGACACTTCCCTGGGCTGGGCAGCGGGGCCACACAGGCAGAGCATTCCTGGGCTCCGGGCCTGGGGGTGTTCCCTCAGCGCTGCCAGAGGGAGACCTGCCCCATCCCAGCACCCCTGCCCGTCCACCCTATGGGAAAAGGATGGTTTGGGAGACGGATTTACATGGAACAGGAACTCAGCAGCCGCTTTCTGAGCTCAAAGGAATCTGTATCAACAGCAGGGTGATCCAGAGGGGGACGATCCGCCTCTCATTGTCCAGACAAGCTGTGGATTCCCCAGAAGTGTCCAAGGTTGGATGGGGCTTGGAGCAGCCTGGGATAGGGGAAGGTGTCCCTGTCCATGGCAGGGGTGGGATAGGATGGGCTTTAAGGGCCCTTTCCACCCAAACCATCTGGGATTCCGTGATTTTACAGAAGGCAGCACGGAGCTGTTTGGGAATAACCTCTCGGGGTTTAGTGCTGCTGGTTTGACACGGGGATTGATCTGCTGAGCGTCTTTAAAACATTGAATGCTTTGAGGCCATCACTTCATCCCCACAGCTGCTCCAACAAAGCTGCTCCGTGATTCCTGCTCCTCACCTGCAGCCCCAGCCTGGCCAGGGAATTCAAGGAGAGACCCCCCAAAATCAATCATGAGAGAGGGAAACAGCTGGAGCTGCACCAGAGTGGGTTTAGGATGGGTATCAGGGAAAGGTTCTTCCCCCAGAGGGTGCTGGGCACTGCCCAGGCTCCCCAGGGAATGGGCACGGCCCCGAGGCTGCCAGAGCTCCAGGAGGGCTTGGACACCATTCCCAGGGATGCCCAGGGTGGGGCTGCTGGGGTGTCTGGGCAGGGAAGGAGCTGGATCCGTGATCCTGTGGGTCCTTCCAGCTCTGATATTCCCTGATTCCACGCAAACCTCATTCACCATCCCCTCGTGGGATCCCAATATTTAAAATTCCTGGAGAACACGACTGCACTCACGTGCTCCCGGGGGTATCCCAGGGCTGGACCAGGGGATGACCCCACACAGAGGGGACATGGGGGCCACGTCCCTCCTGCTGTGGGACAGGAGCTGCCACAGGAACCCTTGGAAAAGGGCATCCCTGCCAACCCCTGGCAGCCCTGGAAACCCCACACCCCCTGCTCTGAGGGATCCATCTGCTCCTCTGTGCCCCGGACAGCTGCTGAGGCTGGGTTGGAGCAGCTTTCCCAGCTCCTCACCTGCATCCATCTGTCTGGCACTGGGAACACCCCAGCTCCCATCCCCAGGGCTCCTGTCAGGCGTTTCAGATCCCTGCACAGCTCCCTCAGCGCAGCCCTCCAGCTGAACACAGCGTGTGCCCCGCTGGGAGGGAGCACGCCGTTCCCGGGAAACAGAGCATCAGGGCTGCCAGGAATGTGGGAAAGGCCGTCAGGCTGGATTTGGGGCTGGAAAAGGCTCCTCGGGAATCCACGCACACCGTGCTGGGCCAGAGATACAGAAATATATGTATCAATATATGCAAATAGCACGGAGTGACAGACTCCCAGAGCGGTGTGGGTTGGGAAGGACATTAAATCCCATCCCAATCCCCCCCTCCCACTATCCCAGGGTGCTCCAGCCTGGCGTGGAACGCTCCCAGGGAATGGGGCAGGCAGGATGGGGCAGTCTCCCCTTCCCATGCAGGGAGCAGAGAGCTCAGTGGGACCTTCCCAACTTGGAAAACCTTTTCCCCCAGGAAAAACTTCCCAGACAGCATCTCCACACCCTCAGCAATTCCATGCTGGATTGTCCCTCTGGGTGACATTTTCCCGACCCCCCCAGGTGACCCGGGTGCATCACCAGGTGCTCAACACCTCCAAGCTGCTCCTGCATCCGCAGCATCCTCAAACCTCTCCCGGGGGAAAACGAACACCCCACAACACCTGGGATAAACACCCCCGGATCCCACAGGCCCGGCATTTCGTGGAGCAGAGGCAGACACGGCTCAGAGCTCTGGGATGCTGCTCCCTCCCTGTGGCTCCCACCGCGGTTCAGATCCGAGGGTGGCACAGAGGGAAATCATTTCCTGCAGCGTGGGCAGGAGGGAGGGAGGCGATCCCGAGGGCAGGGAAGGTTAATTAGGGCCCACACCCCTGGGGACGTGACGTCACCCAGCAGGCTCATTCCACTATGGAGGATAAATCCGCCTCATCCCAGCCACATCCCAGCCGGAGCTGCACAAATACCCACATGCCTGCGAGGGTTTCTAATTTTACATGCCAGCCTCGCTGTGCCGGCTGAGCTCTCCCCAGGCTGGCTCCAAAGCCTCCGAGTCTGGAGCACTTTTGCCGTTTTAAGGAGAACGATGCCCCCTTTTTTTTTTGGCCCCTGAAGGTTTCAGGAGTGGCTCGGTATTTGTGACATTGGGAATTCCGGCTGCTGCTCTTTGCCTTTGCTCATCCCAAATGTCAGGGCGCTGCTTTGCTTCCAGGAAAAATCCTGGTGGGCTGCAGAGGTGCTTCCACACCTTCACAGGATCCCCCCAGCTTGGGTGGGAAGGGACCTTAAATCCCTTCCCATTCCACCCCTGCCAAGGGCAGGGACATCTTCCACTATTCCAGGGTGCTCCAGCCTGGCCTTGGGCACTTCCAGGGATCCAGCCACAGCTTCTCTGGGAATTCTGTTCCAGGGCCTCCCCACCCTCCCAGCCAGGAATTCCTTCCCAATGTCCCATCTATCCCTGCCCTCTGGCAGTGGGAAGCCATTCCCTGTGTCCTGGCACTTCTTGTCCAAAGGGGCTCTCCTGGAGCCCTTTCCCATCCCTGGCAGTGTCCCAGGCCGGGCTGGACGGGGCTTGGAGCACCCTGGGACAGCGGAGGGCGTCAGGGATGGACTGGGATGGGCTCTGAGCTCCCTTCCCACCCAACCCATCCTGAAATTCTGTGATTTACATTCTCCAGACTCCCCGGCTGGGAGCCGCTGCTGCTCACGTTCCCCCTTTCTTTCCAAGCCCCATCCCATTCCCGCGTGCCCGCTTTGGGATGAACAGGGAGGAGGCTCCAAAGCACGAAGCCACGGCCATCCCCCGGCGTCATCCCAGCCCCTCCGCAGCCTGAGGGCATTCCGAAGGGAATTCCCGTCCAGCAGCACCCGGAGTGCCCCCGATCGGCTGCTCCAGAGCTCACCCGGCCGGCGGATCCCGCTCCCCGGCAATCCCTGATTCCCGATTCCCGATTCCCGTCTTGGCGTTCGCGGGGCTCTCGGCCTGATCTGCTCGGCGCTAATGAGCCATTAACTCCCAATTAGGCGCTCTCCGAGTGCGGCTCTGATTCCAGCGAGCTCCGCTGATGAATTAATTACCAGGTGAGCCCGGCTGGGCCTCCCGAGCCCCAGGGAATGGCATTCCCTGAACACCGCCCCTGGAGACGCGTTCCTCTGGGAATACGGACACACCGCCGTGAAATCCC
>VZRQ01004006.1:53540-64719 GCA_013397975.1 Machaerirhynchus nigripectus | reverse complement strand
ATTCCTCCCCAGTATCCCATGTACAGTGGAAAGCTGGGATGCTTTCACAGGCATCATGGATCAAGCCACAACTCCAGGCTTGTTTTCCATGCAGCTTTTAAATTCTTAACCTCTTCCAGGTTTAAAAAAAAAAAAAAAAAAGCGAAAATCCCCTTTTGTTCTGGCGGGGGTNGAAAATCCCCTTTTGTTCTGGCGGAGGTCCCTGGTACAGAGAACTCCATGAATTTTTCCGAGCTTTCCAACCCTGCCCAGGTCTGGCTGCGGAGCAGCACTGGGGGAAGCAGCCACGGGCAGGGAAATGGTAGGGAATATGAAATATAAATCCCAGCCCCGTCACCACCATGTTCCACTGGGGGAAATTCCCTCCCAGCTCCGTGCCCCGGGAATTTGAGTGTCTGCAGCGCAGTGAGGAGCGGGAAAGGCTCCGGAGGAACACTGGGAATGTGCTCAGCACCACGGGCTGTGCCCTGCTGGGTGAGTGCAGATGGGAAGAGCCATGGAATAAAAAGGGAAAAGGGATGAATCATTCGTAGACGGGGCGGTTTGGGAGTCTGGAGAGCTCCGGGATGTGCTTTTAGCCGGGGCTGGAGTGCAGCCCCTCAGCTGCTGCCTGAACCAACCCCAGCACCCAGGAACCACCACACCATCCAGAATCCCAGGATCACTGAGGCTGGAAAAGCCCTCCAAGGGCTCATCCCCACCTCGTCACCCAGCCCAGAGTCAGGGGGGATGTTGGGAAGGAATTCCTGGATGGGAGGGTGGGCAGGCCCTGGCACAGGGTGCCCAGAGCAGCTGTGGCTGCCCCTGGATCCCTGGCAGTGCCCAAGGCCAGGCTGGACAGGGCTTGGAGCAGCCTGGGATAATGGAAAATGTCCCTGCTGGATGAGCTTTAGGGTCCCTTCCCACCCAACCCATTCCACGATTCTGTGACTCCCTGACCTTTCTCACCCTCGCAGTGACAATGTCATTTTAAATTTAAACACGTTCCAATTCCTGGTTCCACCGATCCCAAAAATACTCCAGAAGCCACAACCAGCCCCACACCCACCTCCAGCCCACGTTAAATCCCTGGAGGTTTCCTGGAGCAGCCAAACCTGGGACACAGCCAGGAACACGGAGAGCAGGAAGACGGAGAGACCCCTCCCTGTGGGACTCGGAGCCATCCCCACGTCCTTAATCACAATTAGTGCTGCCTGTCCCGGGTTATTTATCCCGGAGCTCCGAGCAGTGTCCTGACGGAGCCGGTGCAGCCACGGATCGATATCTTAACGAGGAGAGAGGAAATCTCATCAGGAAAATTGCTGCTCCAGAGGCTGCCTCGCTTTGGCTCCATTCATCTCTGCACCTCTGGGTGATCCTTCCCTAGACCTGTGCCAGTGGAACAGGAGGGGATTCCAGATGGGATTGGGGTGCCTGACGCACCCCGGAGCAGCCATGGGACCTCCCAGCGTCCCAAAGTCATCACTGCCACACATCCCAGGACATGGAAGGGACCTTAAATCCCACCCCGTCCCACTCCTGCCATGGCAGGGACACCTCCCACTGTCCCAGGCTGCTCCAAGCCCCATCCAACCTGGCCTTGGGCACTGCCAGGGATCCAGGGGCTTCTCTGGGAATTCCAGCCCAGCCCCTCACCTCCCTCCCAGACAGGAATTCCTTCCCAATACCCCATCCAAATCAACCCCAATCCTTCAGCTAAAAGCCATTCCCTCTTGTCCTTGTCACGCAGGGGCTCCTTGAACCGTTATCATTTCTGACAAACCCTGAGCAGCAAGACTCCTTGGAGGCAATGAATGGAATAAATCCATAACAACAGCAGGAATTTCAGCACGAGGGGCAGGGCAGAGGCACAGAGCAGATCCAGGAGCTGGACAAGCAGAGGGTGATTCCAGCCCGGGCTGCATCCCGCTGGTCACAGATAAGGCTGACCCAGCTCTGCCACACAATCAATAAATCTCTGGATAAATCGACTCCATGGAGCATTTTCCTGTCTGGGGGCAACAATTGTTTGTTTCTTTGCTGGTTTTTTTTTGGCCTGCCGGTGCTGAATGCAGGGGCAACCACAGCTTCTCCGGGAATTCTATTCCAGGGCCTCCCCTACCTCCCGACCAGGAATTCCTTCCCAATATCCCACCCATCCCTGCCCTCTGGCAGTGGGAAGCCATTCCCTGTGTCCTGTCCCTCCATCCCTTGTCCCCAGTCCCTCTCCAGCTCTCCTGGAGCCCCTTCAGGCCCTGCAAGGTGCTCTGAGCTCTCCCTGGTTCCTTCCTTCCTCCAGGTGAGCATTCCCAGCTCTCCCAGCCTGGCTCCAGAGGGGCTCCAGCCCTGGAGCAGCTCTGGGGTGTCCCCTGGATTCTCTCCAGCAGCTCCAGGTCCTGCCTGTGCTGTTGGCCCCGGGGCTGGGGCAGCTCTGCATGTGGGGCCTCACCCGGGCAGGGCAGAGGGGCAGAATCCCCCTTTCCTGCAGGTCCCCGGCTCCAGAGGCACCTGGACACCCTGATCCCGGGCCCTGCTCCCCGCTCCCACGCTCTGCCCGGGTTTGGTGTGAAACCCCGGGACTGAGGCCCCAGCACTCACAGCACCGGGGCCGGGCTCGCTCTGCCGGGAGCTTTGGGATTTGGTGGTGTCCAGCAGCTCCAGGGGGTCTCTAAGGCTGGAATGAAGGCCGAGGAACCCGCAGTGAACACCCAGTCAGGGCAGGGAGCTGTTCCCAGCAGCCTCTCCCAGCGCTGGGATGGCACTCGCAGCTCCAAACCCTCGGAACCCCGGCACGGGCACTGGTTTGGATTCCCAGATGGATTTGGAACAAGGCAGGACGAGGATCTTCCCTGGATGCCTCCAGGGGCGGCTCGGTGGTCAATACAAAGGGGCAGCCTTTGTCTCCATAGCCCAGGAAGGGCCCTGGGATCGGCCAGGGGTGGGCAGGGCTGCATCCCAGGAGCGCCATTCCCACAGGGAATGCAGCCCGCTCACCCCTTCCCTCTCCCCAAATCCCACAGAGCCGGCACGGACAGCGGGGAAGGGAGGCGGGAGGAGCCCCCAGCCCTCCGGGCTCTTTCCAGCCCCAGCAATTCCCAAAGGCTCCTGGCACTCTGGATGACTCTCCCGGAGCGTCGCAGCGTTTCCCCCACGCCAGGCCTCTCCCCCTGCTCCTGCCAAGCGCTTTTATCCTCACCCAGCTCCCGGCGGCATCGGGGCGCTCGCGTTGTGTAACGCACGCGGAGTAAACCAGCGCTTTTCCCTTAAACCCGACCTCAACATCACCCCCAGAACCACCAGCAGGCACAGAACCAGGCCGCAGCTACAACTGGTTTATGTCACCCCTAAACTGGGAGCCTCCAGCTGGGACAAATCCGGCTGCGGAGTGTCAGACAGGCAAAACGTGGAGGCCTGGCTCAGGTTCCTCCCTTGGGATGAGCCCCCGGGATGTGGAACTCGGCTCTGAACCGGAGGTGTGGATGTTTGGGAAGGGTTGCGGTGTTTGGGCTGGGATGGGATGGAAGAGAGGGGCAGCGGGGGTGTCCAGGGAAGGGAACGGGGCTGGGAAGGGGCTGGGGAATTCCTGAGGGAGCTGGGAAAGGGGCTCAGCCTGGAGCAAAGGAGCTCAGGGGGGCCCTTGTGGCTCTGCACAAGTCCCTGCCAGGAGGGGGCAGCCGGGGGGGTCGGGCTCTGCTCCCAGGGAACAGGGACAGGAGGAGAGGGAACGGCCTCAGGCTGGGCCAGGGGAGGGGCAGGGGGGATATTGGGGAAATTCCCTCCTGGAAAAGGCTGTCCAGCCCTGGCACAGGCTGGAGTCCCCATCCCTGCAGGGATTCCAAAGCCGTGCCCACAGACAGCCCCTCACCCCACAGCACATCCCGCTCCCCACACGCTTCCCAGAGAATTCCAGGGGTTCAAAACCCTCCAAAAGGCAGAAGAAACCCAGAGTTAATCACGAGGAGAGCTCAGGGGCTTGGGCCTTTCCAAAAGGAGACATCCAGTGTGGCTGCTCAGGGACTGCAACAACTGCGCTGGGAAGGCCAGTTAAACTGGAATAACAGAATTCCAGAATGGTTTAGGCTGGAAAAGCTGCACCAGATCAAGTCCAACCACTCCCAGCCCTGCCAAGGCCACCACGGCCCCATGTCCCCCATCCACAGGGCTTTGAATTCCCCCCAGGGCTGGGGACTCTGTGCCAGGCCTGGACAGCCCTATCCAGGAAGAAATTTTCCCAAATATCCCACCTAAACCTTCCCTGGCACGACTCAAGGCCATTCCCAAGCCACGATCCCTCAGGAGAGCGAGGCCAGGAGGCAGCAGCTGGGAGGGGGCTGGAACACTGACCACCCCCTGCATTGTGCAGAGCTGTAAATAAAGAACAAGCAGCACAAAGGTATCCAGGGCACGGAGCAGGTATCCATGGAAAAGCCAGCCGGGCATTCCTGGCAGGCTGCGAGCAGCACACCTGCCCGAGGCAGGGCCCCCGCTGCAGGGTATTGGAGCAGTGAACAAACAGTGCTGAGCAGAAACCTCTGCCAGCAGCATCCACACCTCAGCCAGGGCAGAAATCCAGGGAAAGCTGCACCGCCGCGGATCCAGGGGGTACGTGAGGAGCGGGAAGAAGTTGCTGCAGCAGAGGAAAAAGGGCTCAGGTTTCAACAGAATAAAGGATTCACGGAACCACTGCGGGGCAGGGACAGGAGGGAATGGCTTTAAATGGAAGGATTTAGGTGGGATGTTGGGAAGGAATTCCTGGCTGGGAGGGTGGGGAGGGAATGGCACAGATTCCCAGAGCAGCTGTGGCTGCCCCTGGATCCCTGGCAGTGCCCAAGGCCAGGCTGGACATTGGGGCTGGGAGCAGCCTGGGACAGTGGGATGTGTCCCTGCCCATGGAATGGGATGGGTTTTAAGGTCCTTCCATCCCAAACCGTTCCAGGATCCCGTGAATCAGCAGCACCGGAGCACTGCAGGGTTTTATTTGTCCGTGAATCTCTCCAGGAGGAGCAGTCCAGGTCTATATTTAGCCAGCAGCATCCCCACATCCCAGCACTCCATGAAAAATTCAAGCCCTTCGCCTTCCCCTTTCCCACCCCACCGTTCCCAACCCCCCCGCTCCAGCTGCAGCAGGACACAGGTCCCCCAGGGAGCTGGATATTCCTCTTTTCCCTGCTTTATCCCGCCCTGTTCCTGGCAGCAGGTGCAGATCCACAGCCGTGGTTTGTGCTCCCAAACTCTCCGGCCCATTGCACCCGGGGACGATCGCTCCCGCTCAGCCCTCCGGCAATAACTCATGGAAAAACACGGGATCCACGTGGAGCCTGCTGATCCAGAGGCTGTGGCAGCAGCGGATCAGCACAGGGAGGCTGCTGGAGCAGAAGGAATCCTGTCTGACGAGCAGGGAGCTCTGCGGGATCGGCGCGCGCTGGGATTATCCGTGGGGAGAGGGGAGCTCCTGCCTGGCTCCGGCTCCCGAGCATTCCCAGTGTCCTCTCCCCGGCCTCCAAAGAGATCTCAGGGAGAGAAGGAGGGAGCAGGGAAGGCCTGATGCGGGGAAACGGGGGACTTTGGGGAGCTGCTGCCTCAGGCAGGAGGAGGGAGCGTTCTCCAAGAGAAAAGTTATGTAAGGGATGGATCCCAGAATCCCAGACTGCTCGGGGTTGGGAGNGGGGAGCTCCTGCCTGGCTCCGGCTCCCGAGCATTCCCAGTGTCCTCTCCCCGGCCTCCAAAGAGATCTCAGGGAGAGAAGGAGGGAGCAGGGAAGGCCTGATGCGGGGAAACGGGGGACTTTGGGGAGCTGCTGCCTCAGGCAGGAGGAGGGAGCGTTCTCCAAGAGAAAAGTTATGTAAGGGATGGATCCCAGAATCCCAGACTGCTCGGGGTTGGGAGAGGCCTTAAATCCCATCCCATTCCAGCCCTGCCATGGCAGGGACACCTCCCACTATCCCAGGGGTCCAACCTGACCTCGGACACTTCCAGGGATTTGTTGGTACCGAGCTCTCCTCTCCCACCAGACACTTCCCTGCATTTTCCCAGCACATTCCACCTTTTCCTCAGCTTTAAAAAAATTCCCTTTTCCCCCTTTTCCAGCCCAGCAGCTCCAGGGGGGCAGGGGGAAGCTGGAGCTGGAGGTCCCAATCCCAAGAAATCCCGGCTCTGCCGGGGCCAAACATGTTTTGTCCACATGACCAAAAAATATATTGGATTTTCCAGTGCCAGATTTTCTCTCACGGCAGCACTGGGAAAAGATCTGTGGAACGTTCGGCCCCGGGAGTTTTTAAGGAATGTTTTAGAGGAATATTTTATCATGCTCGGGTTATGCTTCGAAATATTTCAAATAAAATAAATGCAATTTCAAAGCCACTTCCAATGAATCCTCTTTCCCTCTCGCCCTCCCATCCGACACACACAAAAAAATCCCAAAATCTGAAGGAAAAAATAAAAAAACCATCAACAAACTGGCCTTTAAAGGTCCCTTCCAAGCCAAACCATTCCAGAATTCCGGTATTTTATGCTCCACCTTTAAAGCTGCTGAACCTGTATTGAGGTTTCTCAGGGGACCCTGAGAATCCACATCCCAAAAAATCCCATTTTCAAATGGAATGACCAGAATCCTGTTCATTTCCAGATCTGTCCCAGCTCTTTATTCCCTCGACTTGCTGCGTTCCGAGCTCACCCCCCCAGGACCTGAGAGAACCCTTCCTGTGGTTCCGAAATTCCAGTTTTTTCCTGTTTTTTAAAGCAAATCCAGAGGAAAAGGCCTTTGATGCCATCCTGATTTCTTTAATTAAAAAGCCTGGCAGGCTCTGGAGTTCTTTAATCAGCAGATCACGGGAAGGGGCTCCCAAAATAAATGGAATGAGTTTGGAAAATGGATGCACAAACCATTCCTGCAGGGTTCTGTCTGCTTCCCATTCCCATTAATGGTTCACTTTCCAGGAATTCCAGCAGCTTATCACTACATTGCAGGATAATACACAACCCGAAAGGGTTGCATAATCCTGAACACATCCAGAGGCAAATCCCAGCAGGAAAATCCAGGATGAGAGCCCGATTCTGCCCAGGAATGGCAGCAGGAAGCTCTGCTGACAACGGAGCTTCCAATTCTCCATCCCAGCAATGGGAAACGAGCACAAAAAGGGTGGGAAAAGAAACCCTTGGGATGTTCTTCAAGACTCCACGTTGCCCTGATAACGGAGATCCAAACAAGAAGGGGGATCCAAAACAAGCTGGAATGATCAGCGCTGACCCTCAGGAATCAGCAGCAGGGAAGGGCTGGGAATCCGCTGGGAAGGGCTCCAAAAACTGGGAACAATCCCAGCCCCAGAGTGGGACGTCCTCCAGCTCCTGGGAGCTGGGACTGGGAGGAACTCGGAGCGCTCCACATGGAGGAATTTTAGGTTGTGGAATCCTGGAATGGTTTGGGTTGGAAGGGACCTTAAATCACATCCCATTGCATCCTGGACACCTCCCACTATCCCAGGGTGCTCCAGCCTGGCCTCGGACACTTCCAGGGATTCCAGAGGGAGCCATGGAATAACCTGTGCCAGAGCCTCCCCATCCTCCCAGCCAGGAATGCCTTCCCAAAATCCATCCAAATCTTCCCTCTTTCAGTTAAAAACCATCCCCTGCTCCTATCCCAAGGAATCACCTCCATCACCCTTGGCTGTGACCCCTCCTCTAACTCCCAAAAAGTCCCTCAGAGGAGCCATTTCCCTCAAGGAAAGGCCTGGCTGGGATCTGGGAAGGGAAGGAGAACTCAGCTCAGCCCTGCTGCTCCCCCCAGGGAATTCCAGGGAGGATCAGAAGCTCCCAGCTTCCCTCCTCCCTCCGGGAACGCGCTGGATCCGCTTCCCACGTCTGTTCCCCCAGAGAGCCCCCACCCTGCCACGGCCCCGAGGGCAGGGAGAGCAGGAGGAGCGCTGGAATTCCCCAAAATTGGATCCGGCTGAGCCCGGGCAGGCATCGGGAACGGGAATTTCAGAGGGACTGATGAGCAGGGAGATCCCACTGAGCTCAGCAGGCACCTCCCAAAAAACCTCCCGTGCCTCTGCAGCCGGGAAAAGCCAAATTTACTGGGAATACGTCCTCAGCTCGGTGCTGGAGCGGATCAAAGGCAAGGGATTAAAGCAGGGAAGGAAGCTCAAGGAAAAAATTCCTCCCAAGCAGCTGCTGGAGCCAACCAGGAGGCTCCAAATCCATGGGAAGAGACAACTCAGCCTGGGGATATTCGGATTCCTAAATCCCTGTTCATGATAAATATTAAAAGGAAAAACACCCAGCACCTCCTGATCCTGGTTACAATCCGTGAGGGATTTGCAGCACAGGGAGAAGGGGCAGGAATGGAATGGGAATAACCTGGGAAATGGGAAAAAAAAATCCAGGATTCCTCAAGGATTAAAGCAGGAAGGAAAGTTAAAGGAAAAAAAATTCCTCCCGAGCACCTGCTGGAGCCAACCTGGAGGCTCCAAATCCACAGGAAAAGACAAACCTTGGATACTGGGATTCCTAAATCCCTGATTATTATAAATACTAGGAGGGAAGAACACCCAACACCTTCTGATCCTGGTGATAATTTGTGAGGAATTTGCTGCACAGGGAGAGAAGAGAGGAATGGAATGGGAACAAAATGGAAAATGGGAAAATAATGAGGATTCCTCAATGATTAAAGCAGGGAAGGAAAGTTAAAGGAAAAAAAAAGGAATAAAATTCCTCCCAACCAGGAGGCTCCACATCCACAGCAAAGCCAACTCAAACCATGGATATTTGGATTCCGAAATCCCTGATTATTGTAAACATAAAACAGGGGGGCAGAAGTGCATCCCTGAATCCCCATCCTGTCAGTGCCTTTAATTCCCTCTCATTTCCTATCATCCCCAGTCCCTGGAAGTGTCCGAGGCCAGCTCCACCTCAGGGATCCCCTGCTCCAACCCCTCCTGGCCAGAGCAGGGTCTGGACAAGGTGGCCCAGCGGAATCCCTTCCAAAATATTCCATAAAGGGGAAAAAAAAAACGGGATTTGTAAAATTTTTAACTTTTTACCGGGTCCTGCCAAAGCTGAGGCTGATCCTTCCAGGCCCTCATCCCAGTTCCAGGCTCACATTCCCAGTACCTCGCCCAGTACCTCTCCAAAACCCCTGAGTGGATCCCATTTTTCCCTTCCCAGAGGAATCCAGGGATGCGATCCACGGGAGATGCATCCCAGCGTTCCCACAGGAAACACTCCGCTTTTCCAGAGGTTTGGGTTTTTGGGGGAAGGATGGGGGGGGGAAATGCAGCATTTTCTGGGAAAACGCCGGGACCGAGAGGTGAATCCGGAATTCCTGCAGGATTTAAACCCACGGAGGCGTCCCCTCTTCCCTAAAAACCACGGAATCCCTGGATGAGCCCTCCCCTCCCTCAGACCCTGCCCTGCCCTCTCCTCCTCTCCCTTCTGCTCCCACTGGAGCATTTTCCCACCTTCCCAAGCCTCCCATCCCCTCCTGTTTCATCCAGATCCAGCACCTTTTGCTCCAGGTTGTCCCATTTCCAGCTCAGCTCCCAGAATTAGGTCACAACATCTGGAATTTTATCCCAATCAGGCTTTAAAGCCCCACAAATTCCCCTTTTTTTTTCACCCTTTCCCTGGATAATTTCCGGATCAAGAATATTCCCCAAAGCAAAGCCAAACGAAGCCGGGGTTTAGAATTCCAGGAGTTGGTTACAAAGTGGTTTTTCTTCCCTCGTTTTGTTTGGAATTGATTTTTTAAGGAATAAAACCAAGAAGCAAGGTCTGGTCTGCGGGTCAGGGCTGTGAGTTTGCCACGAGCTTTTCCAGGGAGTTTATAGGGAAAGACCAGGGAGGTTTGGGAGAAGTGTCAGGGAATACTTAGGGAAGTATCAGTGGGGTTTTAAGGAAGTATCAGGGGGTTTTTAGGGAAATAGCAGGGAGTTTTTAGGGAAGTATCAAGGAGTTTTTAGGGAAATTCCAGGGGGATTTTAAGGAAGTATCAGGGGGATTTTAGGGAAATACCAGGGAGGTTTGAGGGAAATATCCGGGAGTTTTTAGGGAAGTATCAGGGAGTTTTTAGGGAAATATCAGGGAGGTTTGGGGGAAATATCTGGGAGTTTTTAGGGAAGTATCAGGAGGTTTTTATGGAAATATCACAGAGTTTTTAGAGGAATATTGAGGAGTTTCTAGGGAAACATCAGGGAGTTTGTAGGGAAAGATGAGGGGGTTTTAGGGAAAGATGAGGGAGTTTTTAGGGAAAGATGAGGGGGTTTTTAGGGAAGAGCATGGAGGATTCCCCTCCCTGAGGCTCTGGGATGGGCTCTCCTGCCCTGGGAAAGCATTTTGGGAACGCTGGGACACGGAAANTTAGGGAAATTCCAGGGGGATTTTAAGGAAGTATCGGGGGGATTTTAGGGAAATATCAGGGAGTTTTAGGGAAATATCAGGGAGTTTTTAGGGAAGTATCAGGGAGTTTTTAGGAAAATATTAGGGAGGTTTGGGGGAAATATCCGGGAGTTTTTAGGGAAGTATCAGGGAGTTTTTAGGAAAATATTAGGGAGGTTTGGGGGAAATATCCGGGAGTTTTTAGGGAAGTATCAGGAGGTTTTTATGGAAATATCACAGAGTTTTTAGAGGAATATTGAGGAGTTTCTAGGGAAACATCAGGGAGTTTGTAGGGAAAGATGAGGGGGTTTTAGGGAAAGATGAGGGAGTTTTTAGGGAAAGATGAGGGGGTTTTTAGGGAAGAGCATGGAGGATTCCCCTCCCTGAGGCTCTGGGATGGGCTCTCCTGCCCTGGGAAAGCATTTTGGGAACGCTGGGACACGGAAACACGGCCCAAACCCGGACCAAAGGTACCCTGAGCATTCCCTGCGCCAGGCAGCAGCCGGGAAAAGCGGGAGCACCGCATCCCAGCTGGGAATCAATTCCACATCCCCAACCCCATGTCCCGGGAGCACCAACTCCATCCCCTGGGAAAGAGGAAGCCCAACCTCGGCTGCCCCGCGGCGCTCCGAGAGCCGGGCGGAGCGGGAGCTTCCCGAGCCCAGCAGGGAATTCCTGAGCCCAGCAGGGAATTCCAGCCCCGGGGAGCCGGGATGGCCCTGATGCCATGATGATTTTTGTCTTTTCTTTTATACCCCTGTTACACCTTTTTGCAGCTTCTGTGTTCTTGGTGCTTTTTGCCTACATTCTTGGGCTTGTTTGTTAGGCT
>VZRQ01004006.1:19390-42092 GCA_013397975.1 Machaerirhynchus nigripectus | reverse complement strand
AAGGAAAAAGCAGGAATCATTTTAACAAGTGTCTGATGTTCTCAGGGCTCATAAACACCAATTATGTTCATTATTTCCAATATTTCTATAGAATATTACATTTACTGGGTAATACAGCATTATATTACATAATAAACATACATTGGTGCTTATTGGTATGAATTGATCTCTATTATAGTTTATATATTTTTATATATAAAAATATATAAAATAAACACATATATATATATAAATTTTAAAAACCCATATATTTAAAAAGACTTTTTTCTGGTGTTCCAACTAAACTGCTGGGAAATTCCAACAAGGAATTTGGTTTCACTCCTTGAGCTCCTGCGCTGAGTATGAAAAATTCTCTCCGAATTCCATGAAAAATTCTATGGAATTCCATGAAAAATTCTATGAAAATTCTGTGAACAATTTCATCAAAATTCTACGAAAGCGTGGATCAAATCCTAGGAAAATCCTGGGAAAATCCTATGGAGAATTCTGGGAAAAGCTGGATGTTTTTGAGAAAATATTTTGCAATTGGAATTATATTTTCATCTATTATTCAATATTCAAATATAATTAATTATATTTTCAGGGACCAAATCTTCAGCTCCTGCAGGATGGAACAATCACGGTGACAGCAAGAGACCCAGGGAGTGTAATTCATCTAAAGTTAATTAAAGCTACTAATAATTAATAGCCACTAATAACTAATAACCACCAAGAACGACCATTAAGCATCTGTTCTATCCTATGGCTAGAAAATCATCTTCTGTCTTGTTTTATAGAATAATTTTATATTTTAGATACGAGATGAAAAATTCCATCAAATTCTATGAAAAATTCCATCAAATTCTATGAAAATCGCATGAAAAATTAAAATTCTAAGAAAATTGTATTTAAAATTCTATGAAAGGATATGAAAATTCGATGAAAAATTCTGTGAAATTCTGTGAAAAAAAAATCTATGAAAAATTCCAGGAAAAACGACTCAATTTGATCAGAATTCTATTAAAATTCCAAGAAAATGCTACGAAAATCTGATGAGAAAATTCCGTTAAATTCTAGGAAAAGTCTATGAAACATTTCTGTTAAAATTCTATGAAAAACTGTAGGAAAAGTCTATGAAAGTTCTATGAAAATTCGATGAAGAATTTGAAGAAAACGCCATGAAAAACTCTGTAAAATTCAATGAAAAATCGGATGAAAAAAAGAATCCAGGAAAATTCCATGAAAAATTCCACGAAAATCCATCAATTATATAAAAATGAACTTTTTTTTTAAACCGTCCAAAAGACAGAAAAATTGAAAAAAATACAAATTTCACCTGAAAAATAAAACAAGACAGAAATCCCACCCAGCTCCTCCGGCAGCGACCAGAGCGGGACGATTTCCCGGGAATTCCTTACCCCGCCACATCCTAGATTTCCTTCCAATCCCAGCGCCCCTACAGGAAATAATCCGTGGGGCTGTAGTAAACCTTCCTAAAGACTTCCAGGCGGGAATAATTCCTGAGGATCCAGGTCTGCAGGGGGCTCCCGTCGCAGGCCTCCACCGTGGGGCCCTGGGAGCCGTCCTCGATCCTGCCCAGCGTCAGGCACGACTGCGTGATGATGTGCAGGAACGTGTGCCTCTGGAAAAGCGGGAATGGCCGGCGGGAAAAGCGGGAAAAAACGTGCCTGGGCTCAGCGGGGATCGACTGGGAATTGCTAATGGAGAAGGGGCTGGGAAGGAGCCGGGGACAAACATGAATATCCACAGGGGAATTCATGGACTGGGATTTAGCTCCATGTGAAATCTCCGCCCTGCTCTGGAGACCATTCCCATAATCCAGAGTGGATTGTGGCTCCCAATCCCGCCCCTCCAACCCATTGGATTGCTGCGATTCCCCAGTGGAAAAACGCAGGCAGAGATGGGGTTTTTCCCAGCAGAAATATCCCAAAACTTCCTCCCTGCTCTGGAGACAATTCCCATAATCCAGAGTGGATTGTGGCTCCCAATCCTGCCCCTCCAACCCATTGGATTGCTGCGATTCCCCAGTGGAAAAACGCAGGCAGAGATGGGGTTTTTCCCAGCAGAAATATCCCAAAACTTCCTCCCTGCTCTGGAGACAATTCCCATAATCCAGAGTGGATTGTGGCTCCCAATCCTGCCCCTCCAACCCATTGGATTGCTGCAATTCCCCAGTGGAAAGATTTGGGCACAGAGATGGGGTTTTTCCTGCACAAACCACCCTGAAACCCATTTGGGAACTGCCCAATTAAAGACAGAATTAATTAAACATTTAGGACTTCTTCTCCCAACTACAATTCCAGCTTTTCCCTCCTGGTGCCAGTTCCAGGTGGGGTGAGGTGAAGGGGAGCTTCCCCTTCCCTAAACCCTTCCCACTGCCACCCCATGACTGCGGAACCAGGGCTGGAGCAGCTGGAATGCCCTTCCCACATCCCAGCCCTCACCCTCTCCTTTTCCAGGTTTTTGGCTTGGGAATGGAAAAAGTGGCGTGAGGATAAAGGAGCCACTAAAAATATCACGGACAAGTGTCCCTAAAATGTCACTTGGAGTCACTCCCAGGGACATCAGGGCTGGATCACTCGGGGTCAGCGCTCCCTGTTCCCTCCTGTCTGTGAATCTTTCCAGGGAAAGCACAAGTCCCAGAATAAAGGACTTGGAATTCTCGCTCGGGTGTTTACGGGACATGAAATATCCAAAGGCAGCGGATTCCTCACATGGGGATAAACGTGATGGTGGGAATCCAAGCAGGCTTTTCCGGGTACATGGATTCATGGAATGGTTTGGGATGGAAGGACATTAAATCCCATCCCAATCCAGCCCAGCCATGGGTGGGGGCACCCCCCACTGTCCCAGGGGGCTCCAAGCCCCATCCAGCCTGGCCTTGGACACTCCCAGGGTTCCAGGGGCAGCCATGGAATAACCTGTGCCAGCCCCTCCCCACCCTCCCAGCCAGGAATTCCTTCCCAATATCCCACCCATCCCTGCCCTCTGGCAGTGGGAAGCCATTCCCTGTGTCCTGTCCTTCCATCCCTTGTCCCCAGTCCCTCTCCAGCTCTCCTGGAGCCCCTTTGGGCCCTGCAAGGGGCTCTGAGCTCTCCCTGGATCCTTCCCTTCTCCAGGGGAACATTCCCAGCTCTCCCAGCCTGGCTCAGGGAGCGGGAAGCTCTGGAATGCTGGAGCAGCAGCTGTGGAGAAGCAGAGGGAGGGCACTGCTCCAGGCACTGCTGGAGGAGCTGTGCCGGGGCTGGGATGTGGCACAGGGAAGGCACCGGACTTACCTCGAAGCTATATTCCCATTTCCCAAAATACTGAGGGAAGGGAAGACAGAAGGAAAGCGGAGTCAGAGATCCAGGAACCGTTTCCTGTGCAGCCCCTCAGCTTTCCCTGGATGGAAATTCCACAGCTTTGCACGGACACCGCCGTGAGGGACCAACAGCAGCAATTTTACAGGAGAAAACCATGGAATTCTGAGCGGGAAGGGATCCACAGGGATCACTGATCCAACACCCAGCCCTGCCAGGATATCCCAACAATCCCATCCTGTCCCTGAGAGCGTTGTCCCAACACTCCTGGAGCTCTGGCAGCCTTGGAATAAATCATGAGGGATCTGTCAGGAATAAACCCTGAGGGATTTGTCGGGAATAAACCCTGAGGGATCCATCAGGAACAAAGCCTGACATCACCATCCATCCACAAGGAATTCGACTCCCTCCCATCAGCTGTGACACATTTCCAGCCTTATTTTTCCCCTGGATTCCTTCCCCACCCTGTGTCATGTGCCACGATTTCGTCCCTCTCCACATCCAGAGGTTTCCCTGGATGTCACAACGGGAATTACCCCAGGTGTGGGAGCCTGGAATTTATGCAATATTTAAATACCACAAATTAAACTAAATTATAAAAAAAATAGTAACAGCAGGAAATCATAGAAAATTCCCTGAAAATCCCTTTGGGAAATGCCTTTTTGGGATTATTCCATGTCCAGCCGTGGCCCTGTTGTCCAGTGGCAAGCCAGAATTCCTAAAAATTCCTATAAACCACCCAAAATCCCTCCATGCAATTCCTGAAAAAGCAAGGAAAGGAAAAATCCGTGTAATCCCACTGGAAAAGCAAATTAACCAAAACAAGGGATCCAGGCAATATCCTGTGACTGTTTCCATGGGGAAAAAAAATTGGGATAGCACAAACTGGTTGTTTCCTTGGGAAAAAAATCCTGGCTATCAGGAATGTTTGGAGGTTAATAATACACTAATTAATACAGAATTAATAAAGCAATTAAAGGGAAAATGGCAGCTGAAATCTGAATATTCCAAGGAAAATTGATAATAGGATTTGGTCAAGAAATCCAGGGATAGGGAATGCAATGGGATGTTTTCCAGGGCCAGTCCTTGGAGAGGCCATGAAAACATGGAGTATTCCTGCTTTAGGAGCTCCACCTCATGGCCCAGCCGGGTTTTACACAATTCCCGGGAAATCCTGCTCGGTTTAAGGGAAAGGCTGGCACATTCCCTGGGTGTGTTTTATGGGAAGAATTCCAGCTTTCCGGGCAGGAAGGTGAAACAAATTCCTGTGAAATGTTGGAAATATTTTTAAAAATCCGATGTCAAATCCATCGGTGTTTCCCTACCTTTTCAGCCATGGAAAAATCCAAGAGAATTTATTTTAAAATGGGTATTTTTCCATTTATCCCTCGAGGAATTGCTGAGCCAAACACGGAATATCCCAATTTTAGGGTGGGAAAACCTGCGATTTTCAGGTGTTGCACCTTGAACCAGAGGCAGAGGGCAGAGCCCGTGATCCTGCTGCATCAGGAATGTTGGATCCAGCGGGATTCCCCAGGAGTTCTCCATACAAAACCACCCTGCATCCCAGCAGAGCCCTGCCTGGATCCGCTGGGGACAACTGGGAGCGAGGGAATGTTGGGTTTGGAGATGGATCAGGGACCTGGCACACCAAATCCATGTCCTGGACCTCTGGCCATTCCTTAATATCCATCAAAACCAATAAAACATGGATTAAAACTCAATTTTCATCCTCATTTCTTCAGGAATGAAGAGAAGGAAGATGTGAAATCCCAGGGATTTGCTGCTGGAAGGAACATCCCCAAAACCACCCGAACTTTGGGAAGTGTGCAGGGAGAAAAGGAATCTTCTTAAAGAGGAGTTCAAATGAAAATGATGGAATTGTTTCTGTTGGAAAAGCCCTCCAAAAGTCCAGCCATTCCCAGCACTGCCATTATCCCGTGTCCCCGAGTGCCACATCCACGTGGCCTCTAAATCCCTCTGGGAATGAGGAGCTGCCAGGGCTGGACAAGTCCTTCTATGAATTTTTAATTCTCATCTCCAGTCTCCCTTAAAAAGAAGGAATTTTGGCCATAAAATCCTGAGATTTTACACATATTTCATATTCATTTTGGGATTTCATCCCATTTCTTCAACCAGAACTCCCTTTAAATCCTGGGAAAAGGCACTTCCCGCCTCATGGAAGTGCCAGACTGAGGAGGAGACCGGGATCCAGCAAGGGATTAAACACCACTTAAAACAACTGGAATAAATAAACTGGGAAAACTTCACTGAAAACGAAAGAAATTCTGGCTTTTCATCCTGCTAAAATGAAAAATTTATGGAATCATTCCGTGGCAAATAAAAACACGGCCTGAAAGTCGGTGTTTGAGGGAGTTGTTCCACGGGGGCATCCCGGTTACTCCGGGAAAACCCAGGATGGGCCCCGGGCTGTGCCAGGGGGGCTCAGGGTGCCGGAGCCACGGGACAACGTGGGAACACCCTGGAATCAGCGGTGCCTTCCCCTCCAGCCCCCTCTGAGGCTGCTCCTCCCTGCTGCTCCCAGCACGGACAGGGAGGGAGGAGGAGCCCGGAGCAGTTTTCCATGAGCTGATGGATTTTTCCCTTGGCAATCGGTGCCACGGATTCCCAGAGCCCTCGCACCGGGATGGGAGGAGGGGACGGTGCCCCGCAGCAAGGAAAGGCTGACTGGATCCCTCGGGAAAGCCAGGTGGGAATTTCCAGTTCAGAATCACATGGAGATGCTGAATGTTCCTGGGATGCTCAGCAGGGAATTCCACAGGGAATTCCACATCAGTTCAGGAGCAAATCCACACTGAAGGCAGATGTGGATGAGAGGGAATGGCCTCAGGGAGGCTCAGCAGGAATTTCCCCATGGAAAGGGCGGCCAGCGATTGGAATTGCCCAGGGAGGTTTGGAGTCCCCATCCCTGGACGTGTCCAAGGAATTCCTGGATGTGGCTGGGCTGGGGACGAGGTGGGGATGGGGCCCAGCTTGGACTCCACGACCTTGGAGGGCTTTTCCAGGCTCAGGTTGGACATCAGCAGGAATTTCCCCATGGAAAGGCTTCTTAAACACTGGCAGGGGCTGCCCAGGGAGGTTTGGAGTGCCCATCCCTGGAGGTGCCCAAGGAATTCCTGGGTGTGGCACTCAGAGCTCTGGGCTGGGGACAAGGTGGGCATGGGGCCCAGCTTGGACTCAGTGACCTCTGAGGGCTTTTCCAGCCTCGGGGATTCTGGGATTGTCCCAAAACCAGCCCCCCAAGGCCCGGGATACCTCGGCATCGTACTCCCAGAGCTGGTTGCCCCTCAGGTGGTGGCACTTGAGCATGAGCACGGGGCCGTTGAGCCGCGACACGTCCAGGCACAGGTCGTCCGTGCGGATCTCCTTGTCCGCCGTGTAGGAGAACACCTGGAACACACAGCGGGGCTGGGAATGGGCTGCCAGCTCCAAACCCAGCCCTGCCCGCGGCCCCGGCGCGCCTCGGGAGCCAAACAGCCTTCCGCTGGAAAATCCGTGGGAATTCCGGGCAAGGGAAAGGGTTCCCAACCCCAAAGCAGCGAAACGAGGCCGAGCCCTGGAGGAGGTGACAGGAGGAATGGCGGGAGTTGGGATGAACATGGAGCATCCCAGCCTTCCACAGCAGGAAGGTGGCCAGGAGCAGGTGGCTGGAATACCAGAGCCACCAGGGAACTGTGACCGTGCCGGGCTGGCACCAACCCCCCGGAAAATTATATACATAATTAATTAAAAACTGTAATTAATTAGAACAGAACTGATTTAATTAATTTAGAAGTCCCTTAATTATAATTTACACCCCAAACCCCACGTGAAGCAGCCCTGCCAGTTCGAATATCCCCTGGAATATGCAAATTTTATTCTAATTAACCCAGAGTCGTTGGTCACAAGACAGAATTCCATCCACTTTTCCACTCCCTCTCCAGCCCCTCCAAATGGAAAACGCCATGCCCCCACTGCTGGAATCCCACTAAAGGGCTCAGCTTCCATGAATATCCTGGATATTTATCTTCCCTACACACATTCAGGACGGATGGATCCAGCCACATTTATGGAGATTCCTGCCCCTTTCATTTCTGTGAAATAAATTCAAAATTCATCATCAAATTCCCTAATGATTGTGTCTGGAATGCTGGATTGATTATTAAATACCAGCAGGATTATATTCAATATATTCCCAGGGATACTTCCTATGGATGTGCACCAATATTCCCTCAAAATCTGGAGCTGGAATGGAAGAAAATGGCTGAGCACTCTTAAAATCCTTAATATCCTGGAACTTCCATGGATTATTTTCATTATTATTTTCACACAAAATCTAGACCAGAATTGAAGTGGATATTTCAAATATTCCGAAGGAATTCTTGGACAAATTTCCTTGTTTTTATTTACCTGGTTCCCTCCCATGCCATGGCAGTTGAAAAATCCCACTTTTTCATTCTCCTTGCGGCCCATGTTGTCCAAGCACTGGTTGGTCTCAACGTTCCTGATCTGGAGAAGGAAAAGAGGTGAAATATTCCTTTAAAAAAAATGCCTGGACCCGTCACACTTGTGCAGAAAATTGCCTTTTGTAGACAGATCACGTTCCCAAAGAGCCATGGAATGGTTTGGGTTGGAAGTGGCCTCCAAGCCCATCCATGGCCAGGGACACCTGTCACTGTCCCAGCCCGATCCCACGTCAAGCCAGGAGGAAATTCAGGATGATTATCCCGAATCTGTCCGAATCCCCACTCCTTTCCTCCCTGTTTGTCCCAGAAAAGAACAAAATCCCCACTTGGGAAATGCAGTTTGAGGCCTGCTGCTGCTCCCGTTGGATTTACACCGTTTTTCCTCGGATCTGAGCCGAGGAGGAGCCCGGCCAAGCCCATCCAGGGCAGGACACGGATCATTTGTGGCCTAACGCTGCTGCTCCAGCTTGGATGGACCAAATCCTGCCCAAATCTCTGCTGAAAGGCAGGAAAATGTCCCAAAAATGCTCTTCCAGTGCCTTAAAAACTCCCCAATTTCTCTGCTGCTGTTCCCTGGCCTTTAAGGCTACAACTCCCTTTCCCTGCTCCAGCAGGGGTTTAATTCCCAGCTCCTGCCTGAGCTGCTGTTTCCATGGAAGCTGAGGCCACACTGCACAGATCAGGTGTTTTAATCACTATTTTCTGCCTTTCTCATCCCATTTTCCAGCCTGCCAACGTGGCACAGTCCCACTTTATTTGACATTCCTTAGACAAGTCTTTTCCTCGCTGGAAACCCACATTTCCCTTTATTTTGGCAGGATTAAACTGGGAATCCTCCAGTGCCTTTTATTGCTGCCTACAATGGCAAATTTCAGTGGGAAATCGCTTCCCTGGATGTCAGAAAAAAGCCATTTGTTCCTTGGAGTGTTATTCCAGCATCCAATCCTTGGAGTGTTATTCCATCATCCAATCCTTTGTTATTCCATCATCATCACATCAACCCATTCCAGAGCCTTTCAAAGGCAGCGTAGGAACAACCCAAGGGAATATCTTTAACTGTGAATTTGTTGGATTTGAAAGAAATTCCAGCCCCTGGTGGTCCCAGAACCTTGGGATTACCAGGAATTTCCGCGATCCTCAGCTCCGGGCTAGAAAACAATCGGTGAACAAACATTCCTTTGAAAAAAAAAATATCCCAAAAAAGCCATTTTTGGTCTCTTTCTAAGCCATAAATGATGATGGAAGGTTCCCCTCGACGGCTGCATATTCATCGTGTCAAAATATTAATGCCAAACTTCACTTTTCCCATCTCCTGCTCCGTTTGGGAGACAAATCTGGCTGGTGAACATTTGGAATAGACACCCGACTGAAAGGGAGATTTTCAAGGAGAGGGAAATCCGTTTGGAACAGCAATTCCCTTTGAAAAGGACTTAAAGCAATATGGAAATAAAGAGGAAGAGGAAATAAAAGCGAGTTAAGAGACAAGGAGGGAACTCCAGCACCTGAGCCCTGGCTCCAAAGCCACCTCATCCCGTTGGGAACGGCTCTGTGGGCTCGGGACGCCTCCTGGCTTCCTTCCCTGCCTGTTTCCCTTCCTTTGCCGGCTCCCGGCGCTCCTGGAGCGCTGCCCTTCCCGTTCTCCCGGCCCCGTACCTCTCCCAGGGAGTAGTAGCGCCGCGGGATCTGCGAGTCGGGGTACACGTTCTCCAGGTACCAGGAGAAGGGTTTGCAGCGGAGGCTCTCCCGCAGGGCCTTCCTGGCGGAAACGTCTCCGTAATCCACCTTCACCACCCCTGGAATGGCAGAGAGGACATCAGAATGTTGGGAAAATCCTGGAGCTGCCTCCAGCTCTCCCACAGGGCTTTCCTGAGGGAAACACCTCCATAATCCACCTTTGGCACGCCTGGAATGGGGGAGAAGACATCAGAATGTTGGGAAAATCCTGGAGCTGGCTCCAGCTCCCCTGCAGGGCTTTCCTGATGGATACATCTCCATAATCCACCTTCACCACCCCTGGAATGGGGGAGAAGAGCCCATGAGACATCAGAATGTTGGGAAAATCCTGGAGCTGGCTCCAGCTCCCCTGCAGGGCTTTCCTGAGGGAAACCTCTCCGTAATCCACCTTCACCACCCCTGGAATGGCAGAGAGGACATCAGAATGTTGGGAAAATCCTGGAGCTGCCTCCAGCTCTCCCACAGGGTTTTCCTGATGGATACATCTCCATAATCCACCTTCACCACCCCTGGAATGGGAGAGAAGAGCCCATGAGACATCAGAATGTTGGGAAAATCCTGGAGCTGGCTCCAGCTCCCCCGCAGGGCTTTCCTGAGGGAAACACCTCCATGATCCACCTTCACCACCCCTGGAATGGGAGAGAAGACATCAGAATGTTGGGAAAATCCTGGAGCTGGCTCCAGCTCTCCCACAGGGCTTTCCTGAGGGAAACACCTCCATGATCCACCTTCACCACCCCTGGAATGGGAGAGAAGAGCCCGTCAGACATCAGAGTTTTGGGAAAATCCTGGAGCCGCCTCCAGCTCCCCTTGATCCGGATCCGTGTGCTGGGATTGGGAGCAGCAGGATGTGAGGGATGAGCAGCTGCCTCTCCGTGGAGCTGTGCACAGGGTAATTAATTAATTAGCTAATTAATGGAGCCAAGTGAAACGCTTGGGAAATGAGCCTTTTCCTTTCCAGGTCGTTCATCGATCCAGAAAGGCAGGACCACAGAATTCCTTGATTTCTCCACATTCCAAACCAGTAAAGGAGAACTCCAGCTCCTTGGCAATGCAGAGGTACACTAAACCCAAAAGGGGAGTTTTCCTCGCTGCTTTGGGATTTTTTTCCTGGGTTTTTTTTTAAATCCAGGTTGGATCTATTAAAAGCTCTGGCTCCTGACTCATCTCAGCACAAATGAAGATTTTCTTGTTATCCACACAAAACCAGGAGAAGGCACCCATTAAAAATACGCTCCAGATCCCAAAAAACAGAGCTGGGCTCTCCTCCAGCAGAATTCCATTTCCGCGGGGAGCGGGATTGCTCCTGACCTTTAATTTGGGATATAATTACGAGGTGTGCCCCCAGCTATGCTGAGAGTTGTATTTCCCACTGGGAGCTCCTCTCTCTCCTGGGATCTCGGCTCGGGAATGGGATGACTCAGCTCCCAGAGGAGCTGGGGGATGAGGCTGTGCCCACGGATAACAGAGCCCTCGTTACCAACGGGCAAATTCCTTTGTTCTCCCGGAGAATTATCTAGAGATCTCCATTTTCCTCATTAATAGGAAGGGAAAAGGATCAAAAAGCAGATTAAAAATACTTAGGAATATTTCTGATATTTAGGAATGCCCTATTAAAAAAATCAATTATTTCCTACTTATTTGTATGGAGAAGTTCCATTAAAATGTTCCTTTTATTGCCCTTTTTTATGGAGAATTTCCATTAAAATGTTCCTTTTATTGCCCTTTTTTATGGAGAATTCCCATTAAAATGTTCCTTTGATTTCTCTTTCTCCCCCATTTGCTTCTTAATGCTGGGGAACAACCTCATTATTATTTATCTATTAATTACTACAGATATTAATGAATAACTTGGGGAAGAGATCAGGGAATACAAAGAGCACCTATTCCCAAATTCTTCCACATGACTGAAATTTGGATTACAAACCCTTGTCACTGGCAGTGACCTAATTCCACCCTTTCATTGCAATCCCATTTTCTCCAAGGGTTCTCTGTTGGAATTTTGTATCAAATCCTGGGAATGTGTAAATGGGAAGAGGAGAGGGAACATTTAGGAGCACTAAATTCCAGCTGATTTGGGCTCGTTCCAAAAGGGAAAGGCAGTTTTTCTTTGGGAAAAACAAGGAATAACCTCACAATAAATATAAAAAGCAGTTTGGCATTTCATCCCAATTTTTCTGTTTAAAAGGAACAGCTTCCTTAAAAACTGCTGGGACAAAATCCACGAAGGAGAGATCCAAAAAGATCTCTTTTTTTACACCATTATCGGGCACTTAAAGTGAGCACAGACATTTGTTAATTTAGATTTCCCAGCTTGTTAAGGGATTTCCAGGATGGATTGGGAATGTTCTATGAGCACATCCCATGCAGCCACAGGAGAAGTGGGATACCACAAGCAGAATCCCAGAGCTCCAATTTCCAGCCGGGATTAAATGCTGGTTCCTGATGTCCTGAGCCCCTGGAAAACCCAAAATCCGTGTCCTCAATCCGGAGCAGCTGGGGGAAAACAAAAGGAATTCAGCTGGAACAGGCTGAGGGATAACACCAGGAAATTGTGAAGGAGCTGAAGCACAAAACTCTCACGGATCTTATCGACTTTCCAGGGAAAACTGAAACTGACCCTGCTGCCATGGGATTTCATTGGGAAGGAAGTTTGAAGATGGCAAAATGGGAAAATTATCCCACAGTGATAAATTCCATAGTCCACAGCCTCTCCCTACCCCACGTGGGGAAGATAATTCCCGGTGTTGTGCTCCAAAGGGTTCCTGCTCTCCATGCCAGGATCCAGAGCACCTCTGCTGTCCCTCCCACTGATGTCCTCTCCAGGAAATCCCGGGGATTTTAGGGATAACCTGGGCCCCTCAGGACAAGGAGGACATTGAGGAGCTGGAGCGTGTCCAGGGAAGGGAATGGAGCTGGGAAGGGGCTGGAGAATTCCTGAGGGAGCTGGGAAAGGGACTCAGCACGGAGAAACAGAGGATCCAGAAGGGAAAAGCTCTGCAGCAGAGCCCTCCCCAAACCTCCCTCACTTGCTTTTCCCCTCACGTTTTCTCCCACTTTTTGGTTTTCCCCTCACGGCGAGGGAGACCCTGAGGGGCTGGAGGAGCCCAGGGAAGGGAACGGAGCTGGGAAGGGGCTGGGGAATTCCTGAGGGAGCTGGGAAAGGGGCTCAGCCTGGAGCAGAGGAGGATCCAGAGGGATCTTTTCCCTCTCTGGAATTCCCTGCCAGGAGGGGGCAGCCGGGGGGGTCGGGCTCTGCTCGCAGGGAACAGGGACAGGAGGAGAGGGAACGGCCTCAGGCTGGGCCGGAGGAGGGGCAGAGGGGATATTATGGAAAATTCCTTCATGGAAAGGGTGCTCAGGTGGAGTCCCCATCCCTGGAGGGATTCCAAAACCCTGTGGACGTGCCACTTGGGGACAGAGGTCAGTGCTGGGAACAGTTGGGCTCCACGATTTTGGAGAACTTTCCCAACCCAAACCATTCCATGACACCTCACATTTCCAGTCCCCCTTTTCCAGGGAGCTTTCCAGGCCATGAGACAATCCCAAGCTCAGCCTTACCGGGGGAGATGATGTAGAAGAAATCCTTGAACTCATCCATCCAGACCTCGGCCAGCCTCCGGTTGTTCTTGTTGATGACGTGGCCGGTGCCTCCCGGGAATGTGTAGGGAGTGGCCTTCCGGAAAACGTGGCCCACGTGGGAGCAGGTGACGATCTCCAGGGAGCCCCCACACTGCCAGATCTGGAATGGGAACGTGGAAAACGTGGAGGGAACAGCCCCAAACACAGCAGGGGCCAACAGGGCGGGAGCTGTGTTCCCGCTTGTTTCCCAGCACCATTTATGTGGGATTCCAAGGGAATGTGAAGGGAAAATTCAGGGATACAGCTCTGAATTTGGAGCTGTGTCCCCGCGTGTTTCCCCACCCCATTTATCTGGGATTTCAAGGGAATGTGAAGGGAAAACTCAGGGATACAGCTCTGGATTTGGAGCTGTGTCCCCGCTTGTTTCCCCACCCCATTTATCTGGGATTTCAAGGAAATGTGATGGGAAAATTCAGGGATACAGCCCTGGATTTGGAGCTGTGTCCCCGCTTGTCTCCCCACCCCATTTATCTGGGATTTCAAGGGAATGTGAAGGGAAAATTCAGGGATACAGCTCTGGGTGGTCACAAACGTGCCCAGAGTGGAAGTGCTGGGAAAGGGTCACTTGGATTTGTGTCCTTGGAGCACGAACAAGGCCCCATCCTACTGGGAAATGTGCCATCTCCTCATGGATTCATGGAGGGCATGGATTTTCCAGGATTCCATAATATTTAAAGGAACAGTGCAGAATTTCTGCCCACACAATCACATATATATATAAAATGTTCATCTATTTCAATATACAATTATTTATATATTTACAGATATTCATATTATATATATAAATATATATATTTTTTTTTTAATACCAATTTTTCCACACAGAATCCTGTCCATGGCCATCCCGAGGGAAGCCCCAGCATTCCCGGGATGCTGCCACACACAGGGACACAAAGCAGCACTTCCCAGACCCTCAGGGGCGAACCCCAGGAACACCAGGTGTGTTCTCTGCCTCACATGCTGGTGAGACCCCAACAATTCCATAATAAATGAAGAAGATAATATGGGGAACTTCTCCCAGGTGGAAATTGTCCCTTTCGGTGCTGGAGCCAAAATCCGTGCTGGGGACAAGCTCCGTGCCCTCGGTGTGATGCCCAAATACAAAAGGTGATGGAATCCTGGAATTTAAAAGTTTTGTTTAAATGAAATTACAAATGTTGCTGCTGGATCACTATGGAGTGAGAGAGGCAGGGGATCCTGGAATCACTCAGGTTGGAAAAGACTTCCAAGATCATGGAGTCCAATGTTAACCACATCCACCAGTGATCCATGTCCTCATTCCACGGCTTTTAAATCCTCTGGGATGGGACTCCAGCTCTGCTCTGGGCTTCAGTCCCCGCCTAAGCTGCCAGAAGGACCTAAATTATTTATTTCAATTATTTATTTCAATTATTTTATCTCAATTTTAAAGTTTCAATTATGTATTTTGATTGTTTATTTTAATATTTTATTCCAATTATTTTAATTATTTATTTCAATTTTTAATTCCATTTCTTATTGCAATTATTTTATTTCAAGTACTTATTCCAATTATTTTAATTATTTATTTCGATTATTTTAATTATTTATTTCAGGTATTTCATTTCAAGTATTTATTTTAATTACTTCAATTATTTATTTCAATTACGTTATTTCATTTCATTTTTTATTTCAANTTTCAAGTATTTTATATTAATTATTTTTAAATTATTTTAATTATTTATTTCAATTGTTTTAATTCAAATATTTTAATTCAAATATTTTAATTCAAATATTTTAATTCAAATATTTTAATTCAAATATTTATTTCAAATATTTTACTTAGTTATTTCAATTATTTTATTTCAAATATTTATTTCAAGTATTTTATTTTAACTATTTTATTTCCAGGCCCCTCCTGGTGAGTTTTTCAGGGAGTTCTCAACAGGAGCTCTGGTGGCATCTTGGAATTAGAGCTCCTTGACACGGACCTGAGTTACCATGGCAACCACGGCAGATCTCATTAATTAGGGCTCCCTCCTTCTCCAGAATTCCGTGAGAATGAGGAGGGATGGGTTCTGTGGGATCAGCAGCAGAATACCCCTGAGTTTAAATGCTCAGTGACCCCGGGGCAACTGCGGGATGAGGGACGAAGGGAATACCAGAGGGAGCACGGAATAAATCCCAAAATATTTACACCAGGGATGTGTCCATGGAGCAAACTGGGAGCATGGAATAACCCAAAATATACACCAGGGAATAAATCCCAAACATTTACACCAGGGATGTGTCCATGGAGCAAACTGGGAGCATGGAATAACCCCAAATAATTCCATGGAATAACCCCAAATATACACCATGGATGTGTTCATGGAGAAATCTGGGAATAACCCCAACTACACCCCAGGAATGTGCTCATGGAGCAATCTGGGAATAACCGGACATGCCAGGAAGGAGGACACCCAGTTTTAGGTGCCCTCCATCCCAAATCCCAGCATTCCCTTGCTGTTTTCCCATTCCAGCTGCCAGGAAATTCCTCCCACGTCACCATTTAAAAAATATCCATTCCTGGACACTTTTCCAGCCCATTTTTGGCCCTCTTTGGAGCAATCCCTGGGGGATTGCCAGCTGGGATTGGATGTGGGGGAACCTGCACCCTCTTCTTAAGAAAAGGAATTTTTCAGTATTACTTAAAAAATCCCAAACAAATCAAATTTCTGGGATGCTCCGTGGGAATGTGACTGCTTTCCGAAAGTTCCCATCCTGGCTAAGGACTGTGGGATTTCAGGGATCTGTTCCCCACACGCTATGGAAGGCATTCATCCCTCGCTGTCCTGACTCCAGGGAGTCAGAGAATCATGGAATGGTTTGGGATGGAAGTGGCTTAAATCCCATCCCAATCCATCCCATCCATGGGCAGGGACACCTCCCACTATCCCAGGCTGCTCCAAGTCCCGTCCAGCCTGGCCTGGGGCACTGCCAGGGATCCAGGGGCAGCCACAGCTGCTCTGGCAATTCCAGCCCAGCCAGGAATTCCTTCCCAATATCCCATCCCGCCCTGCCCTCTGGCACTGGGAAGCCATTCCCTGTGTCCTGTCCCTCCATCCCTGTCCCCAGCCCCTCTCCAGCTCTCCGGGAGCCCCTTTAGGCCCTGCAAGGGGCTCTGAGCTCTCCCTGGTTCCTTCCCTTCTCCAGGTGAGCATTCCCAGCTCTCCCAGCCTGGCTCCAGATCCAGGATTCTGACTGGATCCTAAAAGAATTAACCCTTCCTGCTCTGTATCCATTTCCTGTCACAGTTCCCAGGACAGCCAAAGCAGGAATTCCAGAGATTAGAACAGCTCGGCACTGCCACATCCCTGGGGAAATCCCCTTTTCCCTGTCCTTGCTGTGCTTCCAGCAGTGCCAGAAATCCCAAATAAACCCCATCCTACCCCTCTCAGAGCTCACATTCCCCTTCCCAGCCCTGCCTGGATTATCTTAAGGAATAATCTTATTTTTTTCTCATGGACAGATTATTTTTAATTCCCTTTCCAAAGCCACAGGAATTCCTTTCAGAGCATCAAATTTTCAGGGCATTTTCCGAGTGGGAAAAATCCACTTGGAGAACTTAACAGAAAACTAAAAATGTCAGTAATTCCATAAATAAAAATAAGGTTTAGGAATAAATCAGGTTTTCCTTGACGAAAGCAAACCCTTGGAGCTGGAAGAGATTCCTGCCAGGAATTATTATTGTTTTTCCCTAATTAAAAATCATTCCTGAAAGGAGTCATTGAAGACCCATCAGCAACGAGCAGCAGCCAAAAGAAAAACCATGGATTTTCCCAAAATAATCAAATTATACCCCATGGATGCTCCTCCTGGAAATGCCTCTGAGCGCAAAAACGCTGGAAATCCTTTTCATTATTCTTTGGGATAATGCTGGAGCTGGATCCAGATGAGACAGTCAGGATCCAGGGAAGGCAAAGGCACTGGATAGCATTTTTGAGGATTTGGGAATTCATGAAATAGGGGGGCGGGGGGTTGGGTTAATTTTTTGGGATTTTTTTTTTTGGGGTTTCTTTCTTTCTTCTGGATCAATCCCGAATCTCCTCCCTCTCATTCGGTAAAATCCTGGATGCAGGAACAGCTCCAGGAACATCCCAGTGCCTCACTCCAATCCCAGTCCCCTCCCACTCCATGATTCGCTCCCGGTGGTTCCCTGGCAGGAGATATTCCCAAATCCCGCTGGATAACGGCAGCTCTGGAGCTGGAGGAACCTCCCCCACCCCTTGGCTCTCCCGGCTCCCAGTTTCCCACAGATTTTTTCCCTCAGCTGGGATCTGAACCCCTTTGATGTCCCTGATTAGGTCCCACAAAATATCCCTGGATTCTCGGCTGTTTTTCCTTCCAGAGGCTCTAAATCCCAATAAACAGCACCACGTGGTTCCCTGGCCTTCCTATGGCATTATCCCGATTTATTTCCATTCCTGATCCCATTAATTCACTGGTTTAGGGTGGGAAAGGCACATTTTCAATGCTTTAGCAGTGCCTGGTGCTCTCTGCTCCAGGGATCTCCTCCAAAACATGGAAAACCAGGGAAAATCATTCCTACACAGGGGCCTAGGAGGAATTTCAGGGGTTCAAACACCAAAAAAATGTGGGAATCTCCTCATTTGAAGCATCCAGGCTCAGGAGGAGAAACTGAACCTCTGATTTTCCTGCAAAGGGAACAACTGAAGTCCAGAGCAATGGCCTGGAAAAGCTTTCAAATTCCCAGCTGGTCTTCCCTGGAAAAATCTGCTTCCCTATAGCTTTCAGAGGGGTTCCTGGCATGGCAAATGGTCCTGGCTGGATGGGAAAGACAGGAAAAAGGGGGAAAGGGCATTGCCAGGATGTGCTCTGAGTACCAGGCAGGAATCCCGGGGTTATTCCCAGAATTAAATCCATAAATTGTGGCCCATCAGAGGAGTTCAAAGCCATTCCCAACATCCTTTCCAACCATTCCTTAGCAAAGCCTCCATTTCCCACTTTTCCCTTCTATCCAAAGGGCAGTGACTGAATGGATTTCCCTCCGAGGTGTGGCACACACCCATCCCAGCAGGAATATCAGCATTTTCCCCAGGATACGGAACTCCCCTGGCACGGACCCAGAATTCCAGCCAGAACTTGCAAGTCCATGATGTCCCCATTCCCAAAACGTCTTGAAAACGTATTTTTTAATTTTTTTTTTTTTTACATAAATTTACACCAAATTTCCACTGGGCACCTCGTTTCTTCCACGAAGAAATGACAGAAATATCTGGAATTTTGGAGGGATTAAAACCCCCAATATTAAAACATCTCATGCAGCAAAAAGTCCCAAAACACCCCAACGAGGCCTCCCCGGATTTTAAGAATTCCATTTAACCCATGACTTGCAGGCCAGCTAAAGCAGGAGCTCCCTGAAGGAATGACAGCACAAATGGGGGGGATTTTTTTTAGAAGGGTTTTGGGGGAAAGAAGAGAAAAGGAAGGAAAAGAGGAATTACCCTAAAGGACATTTCAAGATTCTCGCCACCCCAGATATCCATTCCCGCATCGTAAGTTCCTATCTCTTCAAAGTAGCTCCTGTCAATAGAAAACAGGCCACCAGCCATGGTTGGGGTCCTGGGTGGGAAACAAACAGGAGAAAAACAAAGGAAAACGGGAGGGAACATAAAAAAAAACGGGGGAGAAAGGAAAGAAAAAAGAAAAAAGAAAAAAGAGCTTTTAAAGGACACTCTGGAATTTCCAGCACATTTTTCCCTCACATATCCCGCCACACAGCACTTCTATGGAAAGCAACCAGAAAAGGAGAATTTTAACTGGATTTTCCTGCTCTTCCCCCAAAATCCATGGAGCTCGGGCCTAGTCACGCTCCAAGGAGCAATAAGGACAATTTTGACTGGATTTTTCCCTGTTCTTCCCCAAAATCCAGCGAGTTCAGGCCCAGCCACACTCCAGGGCTGCTCCCATTTCCAGGGATTATTTCAGGAGAACTGTGAGGGTAAAGTGGGTGGGATTTGGGGCCTCCTGAGGGAGCAGCACTTCAAATCCCATCGGGAATGCTTGGGAGGAGTTGAAAGGCTCAGCTTTGCCTCAGGGGGGAGCCTGAAATGGCATCAAATTCCCAGGAAAATCTCTCCTAACAGGATTAGAAATCCTTACAACAGGCAAATCCCCGGAGCTTTGTGTGGGGATGGCCTATTTTCCTGGAAATGCCAGCTCCCTGTTTTCCAGCAAAGCCTATGAGGCACAGGAATGCCCATCCCAACTGCTGGGAGCACAGGGATTTGGGAGGGAACAACTCAATCCCAAATCCCAGCTTTCCTCTGAGATGTCCCAGCACAGCCAAAGGGGTTGGGGGCTCAGCTCATCCCAGCCCCATCTCCTGAGGTCCCAGCAGCCCTAAACCTGTGGAATTTGGTGGTGAGGACCTCTGGGAACACTGAGGTGTCACAGAATCCTGGAATGGGTTGGGTTGGAAGGGATCTTAAAGCTCATCCCAATTCCATCCCTGCCACGGGCAGAAAAGCTTCCACTCTCCCAGGTTATTCCAGCCTGGCCTTGGACACTTCCAGGGATCCAGGGGCAGCCACAGCTTCTCTGGGAATCTGTGCCAGGGGCCCCCCACCCTCACAGGGATGAATCAGGGATCAGCCACATTCCCGTCCTCAGCTTCCAAGGCCAAGTGGGTGACCCTGGATTTGGGAGCGTGAGGTGACTCCCGCCCATCCCAGTGCCACCACAGCAGGACCAGGAAGGGCAGCCTGTGTGCCAAGGATGAGCTCATCCCTTCGGGAATTCAGCAGCCTGCTTGGGGAGGCAGTGGGAATGTCAGCAGTGCAGGTGCAGCATTCCCATCGGGGCAGCCACAGCCATTCCCTCAGCTTCCAGGGGAACTCCTCCGGATACCACCCTGAGCAAACACCGGCACACAACGAACAAAAAGCAAATGCTTCCCGAAAAATGCGGGAAGGAGCCGGCAGAGGGACTCCACGGGAGGTGCCACCATGGAACTGCTGGAGCCTGGATCAGCTCTTCTTTCGGAAGCTTCCGAGTGTCCCACAGGAACAGGGATTGGCTGCAGCATTCCCTGCACAGAGCTCAGCGGTGCCTCTGGGCACAGCCCTGCCACTGAGGACTCCTTATTTATTCTCCAGCTCCACAAATCCAGGGATTTTGCCTGCTGTGTACTTCCCCTTCCACAACAGCTGCCTGTCATTCCTCCTAAGAATTCCCAGAGTTTTTCAAGGAAAACCCACCGTTCCCTGCGTTCACCTTCCTCCCCTGCCCTACCCAGCAGAGCTCGGTGAATCCGGTGCCACCTGGACAGGGATATCCTATCCTGACAGGTCCTAAGGATTCGTAACACTTCCAGAGCCGGAGTTATTGCAGTGGCAATGGAATTTGCGGCATTCACATGGAATCAGAGAACGTCCTGAGATGCAGCCAAAAGCAGGGAATAGTCTTTGTTATCCAGACAAGAAAAATCCCTAAAAAGCCACTGCCACAAATCCCTGGGGGCTGCCGGACCTTCGGAGCACGACATCCATCCCTGGAATTCTGCACGCTCCAAGGCTCGGGGAATATCTGCACTCCAACCACGGCTCCTATTGAATTTCTGGAAAAAACACATTCCAGGTGATCCCACTGGAAGTCAGAGAATTTGCCTGGAGCAGCTCTGTCCCCAGAAGAATCTTGAATTCCAGGGTTTCTCCTGGATGGCCCCTCAGTTTGGAATTTCAGCAAAGGCTCCTCAGGAGCTGCAAGGTTCCGATGTTCCTTCTGCTCCTGATCATTGTATGGAATTATGGCATGGTTTGGGATCAAAGGGAGCTTAAAGCTCCTCTGTCCATGGGAAGGGATACCTTCCACTATCCCAGGTTGCTCCAGCCTGGCCTTGGACATTCCAGGGATGACATTCCAGCCTGATGTAGGTGTTAAAAAATTGGAAGTACATCCAAAATCCTCCAAGGAATTCCAGTATCTGACCAGCACACCAACTTCCATGGCCTCATCCCTGTGGATGGGGTGCTGAGGGAGGTGCCCTGACCTGAATCCACTGCCTGGGCCAGTCCCCATCCCACAAACTTCCCACCTCCATCCAGCACCTCTGAGCGCTGGGAAAGGCTCCAGCTGCCTCATAAATCCTGGGATTCCTTGGGACAGAATCCCATTTTAGATTATTTCTGGGAAAGACCATTCCCACGTGGTGTTCATGGTGGGCAAGGGAGAAGAAAGTGAGGAGCAAAGGGATTTTAGGCCGGGATTAAAAGCCAGGAGAAGGAATAGGGGCAGAGCGGTAGAAACCAGAGTGTGAAAAGCAGGAATAACATCCCAGGATGGAATCTGGATCCGCATGGAGCTGTCCAAGGTATCCCTGCTCAGCACAGCCATTCCGCTTGCTAAAAACAAGGCAAACAATCCATCTTTTCCAAGGGATGCTGGAGCTCCTTCCCGGCTGTGCTGCAGCACAGTGAGCCCTGGGATGTGCGCAGCAGAGTCATGGAATTCTCTACCCTTTCCCACCAAACCTGGAGATGCCAGGGAAGGCAGATCCATGGCTCAGGATCGATCAGCTCCAGGAATTCCCTCGGGAAACCTTCCAGCACTACCCAAATCCATGGATCAAAAGGAGTCAGGGACCTTTTCCTGGGGGTTCAGCGCTTCCTGCCTTTAATTCCATCAGGGTTAACGGGATAATTCAGGGAATGTGATGCCTCAGCTCTGCCCAGCCCCACCACCAGCTCTTTTTAGGAACCCACCCTCGTTTTGTCCACAAAACCCTTCTCCAATAACACAAATCCCACATAACTAAGAAATCCTATCTAAAACATTCCACGCTTGGATAATTTAAGAGCTGCAATTGGAAATTTAAGGAGCAAAGGTCTGCGGGTTTTTCCTGCCCTTCCATCCCTTCCTTGCCTGGCCACACTGATCCCTGAGCTGCCCCTCCCTCCACCTGCCTGCTCCAGGGATCTGCAGGACGGGAATTCCACCCCTTTCCCAGACCTAAAACCATTCCCTCCACTCGGGAAACCTTTTCTTATCCTTCCTGGAACTTTGCAGGAAGCCCCAGCAGCCGTTGGAGCTGAGCAAACATCCCATGGATGGGAATTTATTCCGTTTTTTCCCTTTCAGCTCCATTTCCAGATCTGGAGGAGGTTTCGTTCCACTCTGTGATTCCAGCAATTAAATGGAAGAGGTCAGGACATTCTCTTGGATCACTTTTCCCTCAGAGTGCTTCATTATAAATCCTATTTTCCAAGCAATAAACCAGGAATTTCAGTGCACATCACTGGGATTCAAGGTTCAAAAATGCTCCGAAATCCTTTGGAATATTTGCCTCAAACTCCAAAAACCAGGAATAAAAACCCGCTCGCAGCAAATCACCGGAGGGAGCCGCACAAGCAGGAATATTTGGAATATTTGGAATTCCTGAACGCTGGGAAAAGATGGAATGGGGTTTGCCAGCTCCGAGCCCAGCACTGCAGCAGCAAGGACACGTCGGCGCTGGGCTTTCCCTGCGATTCCGACTGATCCCGCAGCGGAATTTTGGGAATTGGGGGGGGATTCTGTGGGAGAAGGGGGGCACTGACC
>VZRQ01004004.1:92513-103055 GCA_013397975.1 Machaerirhynchus nigripectus | reverse complement strand
TTAAACCCTGGACCCTCCATTTTTCTCTTCTTTGTCCCTGGGACTCTTCACAGTGTGGCTGCAATAAACTCCTCCTGTGGAACCTTATACGAAGATCCTTCCCGTCCTTCACCATCCAGCTATCTGTGAGCGTGTGCATGTGTGTGTGCGTGCAGTGACCCCACCAAAGTGGCTTCCCCGGACACGCTTTCAGAAGGTTGTGGCACTTGACCAGCCACACCTGCTGCGACAGTTAATATTATGATTTATCATGAAATTTCTAATGTATCTTAAGGTTTTCGGTTACCTTATACTATATAACATCTGTTTGCACATCTCCTTAGAGTTGCATGCAAGTGGTCCAGAAAAAAATTTTTCAGACTTTTTTTCAGACACAGTAGTGTGTTTCTATGACTAAACCTTGAGAAGTTAAATGTAAGTCTTAGAATCTGTAATACAACCTTAGTGATGTTAAATTTTGTGGAAATACTGGGATAAACTTAAGCCATATCAGGACTTAATCCCCAGTTTTCCTCTGTGAATACTTCAAAATAATAATTAAAAATAATGTTCCCATTAAAATTATGCAATATTTGCTTAAACTCGTAGTGTTCTTCTTAAAAATTTCCAGCAAGCTCACTACTTTATGCACAGAGAGCAAACATGAACATAAATGATTCACACTTTATAAGTCATTTTAACTAAAAAACCCCATGTTTTCTCTAATACTGCCAGCCCTAAATTGTGCTTGAGTTTGTTAGTCTTTCTACAGAGTTCAGTGTGCTTTGGATCCAGCAAAAATATTTAAAGAAATTCAAATTTTAATTAATGAACATTGATAAAAATAACTTGACTTTAAAAAATCGAGTTAATTTAAAATCTAAAATTTTGTGTGTATCTGATATGCAGTTATATCAGATACACACAAAATTTTGGTTCTAAAAACCTTAAAATTCAAATATCTGACTTCTCTATTGTTTTTACAATTAACTAAAGGGGAAAAGGGAGAGTGAACAGAAAGAACAAGGACTGTTTTCTGCACAGACCTCCACAGCAGTACTGCCCAAAGAGCTTGGATCAAAGTCCTCAGCCTGGCTTAGAGCAGCCTCATGTCTCAAGAGCCCAGGAAGTCCAGCAGTAGTTTTGCTTTAACACAGTGTTCAAGGCAGAAGTGCAATGTGATCGGACAGCCACAAGTGTGTGTTTCAGTGTGGCTAGTTCACTTCTCACTTGTCACGAGAGGACTTTGCTACCAGTGACATTATGTGCCATATAATACGTTTGAAAACGGTTGGATTGCTGAAATCACTTTTCACTATTCCCTTTTTTCACTTTTCAAAATTCCCTTTTTCACTTTTCACAATTCCCTTTTTTCACTTTTCACTATTCCCTTTTACTAAACATAAATCTAATTGATAAAGCTACAAAAGGAAAATACATTAGGGAATGGATAGAACAGCATCAGAGCAATCAACAAGTGAGGGACAGAAAAAGGGGAGAAAAGAGAAGGCCATAAATGGATGAAATATTTAGAAGAAAATGGCAACAAAGTGGACAGGGAGAAGGAGGATCAGAAAATGCACATGTATGAGAGAGCAAGCCTCTCCAGCTTCTTTTACTTCCTAGAATCAGAAAAGATGTGTTAAATCAAATGAAAGGAAGTACTGAAGGAGCAGGTGGAAGTAAGAAGTCTATGACATATTTTCTGAAATGCTTACGTCATCGAGAAAGTACAACCATGAAAAGACCACAGAAAGCGTGTGAAGTTTGTCTATCAATGCTAAGCACTTTCTGGAAGTTTCTTGTCCCTGGTGTTGATTTACTGGTTTATTTATGTTCTGTTTGGTCATAAAAACTAATAAGAACAATGGTAGTGAGGGAGGGAAGTGGAAACTATTGGCTACATATTAAATACAATAATCTGAGATAATAGTATACTTTAAAAATAAGCATGATATATCTTCCTAGGTGAGAATTTCCTTGACATGGTTATGGTCCAATTGATTACTGCTTTGAGATGAAAGACAAGACCTATGATGAATCAGATCTCTAAATTACTCTGGGACCAGCATAGTTGGGAGAGATTTTTGCTATTTTGACTACTTTGCCAGCCCCAGACTACATAGCTTAAACTCCATGTCAGTGCAACCTAGATGACAACTTTGGGAAACAACGCTTGTAATCATCAAATACCTACAGAGCTAGGGACTCTGAACTCACAGCAGAGTTTGAGAAACAACTCTCAGCTTAAGTGTATAGGAAATGCATGAAACATGGAGGTGTGAGGGCAGAAACAGGATTTCTGCTTTCTCTTTAGATAATTATCACTTCTGAAAAGCAAGTCATTGCTCCTGTAAAACTATTTACTGAGCCATCGGCTACACAAGCTGAGGAAGAAGAGGGTATTTACCAAAATTTGTATTTACAAACATGGTTATTCTCCATAGTGTCCTTTTTGTCTTTGTAGGAGAAGAGATACTTTTCAGAAGGTGGTTCTGAGCCAGATATAGAAAGATGTGCTAAAATCAGCCTCTGGGATTATTGCCCTTCCATTCACCATAATTTTTCATTAAGGGTTATTAGATTATGTGCGTGGCCACTACTGTACCTTTCAGGGGACACATTTATCCATTGAATTTTAATAGTCTTTCAGGAAAATGTTTCCACAGAAAAGGTCAGAAAAAACTATTTCTGAGGTACAGAGTGAGAATTTTGCAACAGGCACTGAGAACTCTATGGGCAAGAAAAGCATCTACATTAGAATACTAGATACTACATGATACAATAGAAAAAGATTTAAAGCCATTCTGGGTCTAGTTCCCTTACACATCTATCATATTTACTGATTCAAAGCACTTCAAATCAAGCATCCCAGCATTTTAGCTAAAGTTAAAAGTTTGTCTTTTTTCAAAGAACATACAAAATGGCAGGAAAAAAAATGAAAATGTCTCATTTTAAATAGTGTTGAAACAGAGGGCAGGCTAAATGGTTTAGAGACATAAAAGGAGATTAAACTGAAACTCATTGCTTTCACCCTAACATATCTCACTTTTTTCCCCAAATGAAGCTACTTATAATGATCCGTCTTGTCTGAAGCTGGCAGCAAAAGGATGTTGGTTTAGACTCACAGCTGCACACTGATCTACTTTCTGTCCTTCAGGGCCATGTGGTTTACTAAGGCATCCAAAGGCATTGCTGCATGTTTCAGCCTCGAGATTGCTTCATCTCTGTGATAAAGACAGCATGCACCCTTCAGGCTACTGGTTACCATTTTTTAAGAACTTTGTTTAAATATTTACATTAGGAACTGTACATTTCAGAAAGTATATAGTTCCTGAAGTAGAATTCACCCTAGAAGTTGTTAATCATGTTAACTGCAGCCCACTTACACAGTTGTGCACCAATAGCATTGATAACTTACAGACAGAAGCACATTTCATATGGAATAAATAAATGCATAGGCATAGCATCCAATCAGCAAACTCCTTATTCCACTTAATTAAGTTATGAAACCAAAATTAGAAAAAAAAAATACTTCCAAACAACTACCCATTTATCAAGATTAAATTCTGTAAAACTTGATTTGGAACTTTTTTTTAATTGAATCATCACTGTGGCTAAACAGAGGCACAGAGGATAAATCTACAGTTGAGAAAAGGTTGATCTAAGGAACATTGACATCCCAGACTTGGTACAATTTTTTCTTTATTCACAAGAACATGGAATACAACACAAAATAGTTTTAATTACTCTAAATAAGAATAAAGATAAAATAGGTATAGGTAGGAAAAACAGCAGAGGCATAGCTGGAAAGAGACACCATATGCAGCATGTAGCAAGCATAACATGGATCATGAATCATGAACCTTTGTCCAAGAGCAGTTTTGGACAAACTAGAAAAAAAGATCAGTGGAAGTAGGTTGTGGGTTTTTTCATTGGGCTGAAGTTGTGGAACAACTATTTCTCATTGTGAAGGAGGGGAGGGAGACAGTGTGATCCAGGGGCAAACTCAGAGAGAACAGGAATTTTTGCTCATTTGTCAAAAAAGTCTATGTAACTTGTGTTCACATTGTCAAGAAAAGTTTACAACCAGTTTTGGATCTGAGGATTTTCCAAGTGACCTGAAAACAAAAAGTAAAACTGGAGATGGTGATCTGGAAGACTGGCAAAAAGCATGGAAAAAGCAATTGGAAGTGGACAGCAGGAGGGGAGAGGGGAAAAAAATTGCAAGTATTTTCAGGATGTGAAGTTTTGAAGAAATACTAACGCATTTTCCTGTATGTAAGATTCAGAACGGGTATTAAAGATGAAATATGGATCCTGAAGATTCAGTTGGCTTTGAATCTAAAAGGAGCCATGCTGAAGAGCTCATTTCTTATGAGAAAAAGTTCGTGTTTTTGTTTAACTACTTCTGATTACCATAATGTCATCTGTAAATGAATCAAATGAGATGCTTTCCCTTTCTTACCTAAATGAAAAAATAAAGTTTTGAGTATTTCAGTATCAAAGTAATTTAGAGAGTTGATATAAGCATTTCTGTTCCTTAATAAGTAAAAACAATAAAAAAAACCCTCATATAAACATTGTGTTAATATTAATTATTTTAGTGTTATTATCAAATACACTTTCTATTAACATTGGTGATGTCACACATGAATTTGCTTTCAATGTATATCAGTATTTCACTGATTTGACAAAGGAAAGCCTATTGTGAGATAGAAGTTGAACTCTGAAGTAAAAAAAACAAACAACCTAGTATGAATAACTGCCTGACTAAAGGACAACAGCAGACACATACTGTGGATACCTGCTTGTTTCTACATGCAGGAAAAATACATGGGCCTATGAGATGTCAGTAATAGTAAAAATAAATTTTCTTCGTACATAAAGCTGAGAAGAATGCATGCAAAATAATTCTTAAATGCATATTTTTTGTGTATGTCTATACGAACATATTTTTGATTAATGCAATACAAAAATGCACACAGGCAAGTTTTAATTTTTCCATCAAATGTCTGCAAACTTAGGACAGTAATAAAATTAAATACTGCAGTACAATGTGTATGAATTTTTCCAGTAGACATTTACTATATGTCAATACTAAAGTCACACAGATAATAACTTCTATGTTAAACACAGACTTTGTCCAGTCCTCTGTTAAAAAGAAAGGCATTCTGCAAATAGGATGAAAGAAACTATATTTCTTAGCTCAGACTATTATGAACAAATGTGAAAAATGTAGGCAAATATCCCATACTTTTTTTCATAATACTAGATGGAGTTTGTTTCACCTAAATACGCCTAATACTCATACATTAGGAGGTTCAAAAATTAAGCACAACTAAATCTTGTTACGAAGGTGCTCACATCTCAAGAGAAAGTACAAAACTGATTTTTTTTCCAGTCAGAAGACGTAAAAGCAGGTGTTGCTGTAGCACAAACCAGTAGACACATGGTTCAGTATGCTCTGTCTAAGGCTTTAGCAAACACTTCAAACACGGGGTAAAGAAATCTTTCATGAGTCAGGATTTCAAAATCCTACCTGCCCAAAAGGGCACTTTATTTCTAGCCTACATCGCTTCATGTTGAACTCATGCCCGGGAGCACTATTCTGCCTCATTATTTCTATTAAATTGCACAGTATAATTTTAATATCTTTTCTCCCCAGGGCAACGTTTCTTGTGACATGAATAAGTTTTTCACTCCTTCTAAACACTTATTCACACAACTGTCCTGTGGCGTTGTGTTTGTGGTTAATTTGAAAAATTCATTTCTTTATATTTTGCTTTAGTTCCTCTAGCACAAATTTGTGCCTACCTTCCTACAAACTGGTCATTGTCATTAATATACTCACCTCTGTTGCTTTCCACTGGTTCTTTTCCTACATTCTGTAATTCTTCCAGTTTCTATCAGAGGAAACTTGCAGTGGGAGAAGACATGAGGCTGTGGGGTATCCTCCCACTCTAGACTTGACTGGGAGATCCCAGAAAGTGTGTTGCATCACCTGATAAGTTTTATTTCCTTTCTAATAGCCTGTTTATCATTCTACTAAGTAAAAATAAGGCAATTAGTACATCATATTTCAACATGCACATAATTTAGAGACCAAACACCAAAATTGTACCACTGTGTATCCTAGGGACAAATTCAGGTAGGCAGAGGAAGACGTATTTCCACTGACTATACCAAAACTACAAATGGGAAATCATACTCTGGATTTCACTTGATAGACTACAGTTTTCAACTATTTATATTTTTTTTTCTTTTATGTGTGTTATAAATGTTACACATTATGACTCATTGCACACAGTTAGCCTTCTGACTTTTTCCTAATTAGCAAGCATATACAAGCATATGTAGAGGAAAAAAAAAAACATGAAAAAACTACTTAACAAGTGATAGAGCTTAGTATCTCTGAAGACTGACCTTAGAAAATTGGCTACTGGTCACCATATGGAACCACAAAATTTTCCTATGAAACCAGTCATTTTATTTAAGGTTTGAAAAAAGCATATTTTTAATCAAAAAAATGCAAGAATAGTCATAAGAATAGTTCAGTGTTCATCTTAAAAAGTAATTTTGGTTAATATTTTTGTCTGAAGGTAAATACATAATATTCACTGGTATTTTTCTCCTTGCGGTTTCAGCCATCACTTCAAGACTAGTCACAAAACTTGAACAACATTTGTGTTCTCTAAACACTGAGCTTGTGCCAATGACTTCACACACACTGGTTTACTTTCATAGCACTCCCCAGCTGGAGGTCTTGTGCCATTCTTTCACAAATTTCCTATCAATGTAGAATAACAGTCTTAGAAATCTTGCTATTCCTGAATTTTGAAGATGCAGCCAATCTGGTGCTTTCATGTTTCTGGTTTTATGTTTACAAAGGAATTCAGAATAGATTTAAAAATTAAAATATGTCAAACTTGGTTTCATTCAGTCAGAAGCTCCTTGTGCTTAAACAAAGAAAAACAACAACAAAACCCCCCAAACCAAACAAAAAGCCAACCAAACAAACCCCAAACCATCCATTTTATTAAATTCAGAACCAAAGATCTCACATAACCAATAAAATTATGGTTTAGAACAGTGAAATGTCAAAGGTAAAGTGAGTATTCTGATTGTTCAGTGATTTATGGAAAAAGAGCAAAGAAACTTATCATGAAGATTGAGGTTTAAAAATTTTTATTTTAACAGCATTTGTAAGCATTCAGGAAAATCTGTAATTAAAAATAAGGTAAAATTCTGCTTTCAGGCTGAATTAATATGAAAAAGTTCATGACCATGTAACTTCATGCTGTAACTGACAGATGAGTAGTAAATTCTATTGCATACCACAGTGAAATTTGGAAGGATATTGAGCTGCTGTGCACAAAAACCAGAACAAAGTTTTATTTATAAAGAATTTCAAGAATCAGGTCAAAATATATAATCAGGAGGACAATGTTTATACATTCATGAAAAAATGGTTGGCTTTTTTTTTTTTTTTAAATTGAGTAGTTCTGATAGTTTGGTGTATTCTAAATTATCTATTTTGCTGATACTGGCAAAGTAATTTCTAAACACAAGAAACCCCCCTAAAAAAACTGCATTACAATTGTTTATTCTTGTGCAGACACCCCTTGTTCACATCTATAACTTGTGGTGTAATAAGATACCTTTTTCCTGAGGGGCTAAACAAGCAAATAAACAAAAAATCAAAATCTCTTGCAGTAGATAATGAGGAAACACTGAAGAGAAAAGGTTAAGAAAACAACTTTCTCTGGCAAAAATAGAATTTTCCAATTAAGATCAGAATCTTATTTCAAAATTAAAGATGGCATGTCTCTGTCAAGAATAATTCCTCTGGAAATTACCTTTGGTTACAGGAAATCTATGAGATCTTTTTATTCATAGGACTAAGTCATATTCTATTAGCTGCATGTTTATCTGTTATTTAGAAAAAAATACTAGGTCATCTATTCTGAGCCCACAGACTGCCTATTAAAATGAGATTATTATAAATTATTGGAAACATTTGTTTTCCCTCTGACTATTAAATGGGAGCACACTTTCTTGGCTTATTGACATTTGCTTCCTCCTCTACAGTTGTTCTGGTCACCTGCACCTCTCATCTGGATGCTGTCATCCATAAGCTATGTGAAAAAAAGTTTCTTGGGTATCACAGAGTTGAGGAGAAATACGGCACCTGGCAATGCTGTGCCCACAGAGACATGAGGGGCTTCTTCTTCTGGGGGCTGGGAGGAACATTAGTGCTTTATGATTCCTGCGCAAACAATCTGCAAGTGTTACACTTATTAATGGTAGTAGAGGTTTAATACATGCTGAGTGCTACAGCACTGAGTGATTTCAGCTGGGTAATTGAATGGGTTTTCCTCCCCGACTGTGCTACAGAACCCAGTTTTTACCAGAATACACCCACACATGGCAGGACTTCACTGACAAAGGTGCAAACTATTATTACACTGTGGGAAAAGTCACATTCAAAGGAGAAAGAGAAATAAACTTCATCAAAAGCTTGCTAGGGACAAAATGAAAGGAGGAGTGTTTAGTGCAGTAATAAATAACCTAGATCTCAATACGACCTCTTTGTGAAGTCAATACTAATGTTTACTGATGTTTTACCCAACACCCCAAGGGCAATCATTCTAAGTTTAAATCAAATTTAAGAGCACCTACAAAGGCACAAAGTATGCAAAACCCATGGAATTAATTTTTCCAGCCTTCTTGCTGGTAGCCCTTCTGCTATCACAATTTATCCCATATCTGCCAGGGTCTGTTAATTTTTTCATTAGTGCAAGGACATTTCTGTCAAAGAAACATGATATTATAAAGTTCATTGCACTTCAGACTTACTCTGGGGACAACAGCAATAAAGTAAAACCCAAGTATCTGGCACCTGTATTTCCTCATCACACAGAATGAGATGTTTGTTATCAAGATATCTTTTTTGGTCCAACTTTCTAGGCTGGTAAGAGTCCAAGAGAGGAAAATATGGTAACACTTTGGAGCTGGACAAGTTCAGGATGTTCTCAGTCACCTTAGACAAGATGAAAAGACAAGGCTTCATTGAAATGGCAGCTTCTGAGTCTTGTAGCATGGCTTAGAAAGGATGGTCAGCCCTATAAGGTGGGACACATTTTTCTCAATAGACTCTGAAGTCCTGTTTTGAAATATTTCTCTTTCACAGAACAGCTTTTCTAAGCTTTTGGCTGCTTCCTGCTAGCTCATGTAGATTTCCTTCCCCTTACTAGGCAAAGGGGTAGAGGGAGAGATGTGGCATGTCCGGACCTCCTCTCACAGATGAGTAAGATGAGAACATTGATGTCCAGAGCAGAATACTTTTCAAGAGGATTGTCTCACTGAATCACTAGGGTTTTCTCATTGTTTGGTTTGCTTTCAGGTCTTTTCCATTACTTGATGGAAAAATTATACCCTAGATAAGCAGGAAGTTTATTTAAAGAACTATTTTAATATATCATATAAAAAACTTCACCAAGACTAAGATAGAAAACTTTGCTGTCTTAGAGAAGACCTTGTAAATAAGTTTCCTTTCAGGCTTTCATGTTAAAAGCCACAGGCAGAATCTCTCTCTCACCCTCATTAATCATAAAATCTTTTCTGGCATAAGACAATTGAGTTTCAATCTTAAAAGCTATGCCATTACCTCTCCTTTTAAAAGGAAAGTTGCAGTAGCTTTTGCATTAAGCACCATTGACTACCATTTGCTTTTATAGATCTGAATGGGATCAGGTATATGCCTTTATTTTGTCCCTTAAGCTTTTTCATTGTCAAGATGCAAGCAAGTGCTTTTTGACTGTGTAACTTTTCCCTTGGGGACTGTATTTCCCTCATCTGCCTGTTGACTGGAACCTCTGTAACCTCTGGCAGCAGAAGGACTTTCTTCTCTTTTCCAGGCTATTGCTTAGGTTTGTCCAAAACTAGGTGGAGCTTATCAACTTCCCTGGCTATTCCAGGCAGTTGTATGCATTTACTCCCTTCCCACCAATTCCAACCAGCCTTGTAGTACCTGCCACATACCCTATACAACCTCTATCCCATGGGCCCATCATAGCATACATGACCTTCTCAACCTACACATGGCAGTGACTTGCCTTCTTTTCTCCTGCATGTCCTCTCCCCAGGGAGAAATACATGGATTTTTGGTTAGTTTAGACATGATGGTTTGGGAAGAGTTAATATTATGATCACTGTTTTGAAAAAGAAAGGAGCCTGATGGTATTTTTCAGGCAACTCAAATACTCTTCTTGTGCACATTGTCCAAATGATTTCTGGCAGCTGACTTAAATGTCTCTAAAAGACTGCACTTTTCACAAGTCAGTTATAAAGTTCCTTATTGGAGAATGAACAAGCTGCCTCTTTCCTTCCTTTTTTCAAGCGATTTATGGGGTTTCTATTCACAAAACCAAGCATGAACAGACATCTCTTGGGATAACAAAGGAGTCAACATTTGCCCCAAGTCTGTTCCCAAAGGGTGTCACTGCAGGTAGCAAATAACACAGAAAGACAAAGTTGTTTATGCATAGAGAAAGATACTAT
>VZRQ01004004.1:77327-92373 GCA_013397975.1 Machaerirhynchus nigripectus | reverse complement strand
CAAAACAGAAATTTCTTTGTGTTTTGGTTTGCAGTTTTTGCTATTTTTTGTTTGTTTGTTTGTGGGGGTTTTCTTTTGTGTAATATGTAGTTGTTCATTGCTGGTGAATTTTGGCCCAACTAGTTCTTCACTGAAAAGGGCTTGTGTCAGTTAAAGTGTAAAAAGTCTGAGACAGAAGCTTGAAAAAGAACTCTTGATCTCTGGGCTTGGGAGCTGGGAAAAAGGATGTATATGGGAATCATGTTCCCCAACTGATGAAGGAAAATTAAATACAACCCATTTTTTTTAATTTACAATGCTTCCTTTTCACACCAGCTGACACACATGAACATAGAAAGTCATTTATCATTCTTAGAAAAACACAGAGAAGTTAATACTGAGGTAGCATAGTCTATAAGCGGTGCCTGTGGGAGATGTGCAGGTTGCTCTTGTAGGGTTTTGTATCTCAAAAGTGAAACTAGATGTTTCCAACTATTGTTGTACAGCAAAGGTGTAAAAAAAAAAAAAAAAAAAAAAAAAAAAAAAAAAAAAAAGAAAGTGTGTTCAGAGACTTGTCAGCTACTCTCTGAAAAACAGAGAGAAAGGTTTCCTTTTTGATAACTTTAATTCTGCAGCGGGCAATTAGCAAAGAAGAGGCACAGTCTACTCATGATTTTAAAGAGTCCCTAAAGAATTTTGCATTGTCATGGCAGAGACCAGGGAGCTACAACATGACCAATGCTAGAATAGTGCAGAGCTGTTCTGTGTAAGAACCAGTTGGAAAATTAAGAAAACATGACAAATGAAGATGCAGAGGAAGGAGAGAAAAATCTGCAAGAGATAAAGGAGAGGAGCAATCATTTAAACAATTTTGCAATTAGCTACTGCAAAGCCTTAAAACAGAGAAAAGTCCTCTCATTTCTGTGCTAGAGAAGTACCAAAACAAACCACTACAGTTTTTAAAGAAGTATTCTTGCAGCCTGACCATGGTTGGGAGCAGTTCTCCCATAAAAGCACTAGGATTTCTAACACTGCTGTAAATCAAAAAGGAGGAACACTCTTGTATTGCTTGCATATACTACTGGCAGGTGCCAAAATATGTTGGCCCTGAAATATTCACTGTATTTTTGTTCTTCATTTCTTACTATGCAATGACTTGCAAAGCATGTTTCAGCTTTCCAGGAGTTAGGTCACAAGCCTCTGCACACAGTGCTGTGCTATATTTTATTTCCTGTTGATAGCTTCCTCTTCAGCTGATCTCTTGTTCCTGATTCTGTCAAAAGTTCAGGGCAATTTTGTTTCAAATTGCATCAATCTGCAGACCTTGAAAGTACTGGATTAAAACAGTGTGCACAGCCTATGACAACCTCTACAATAAAGACAAGCTTTAAGTGCTGAATGCAGTGTAGACAGCTTTTCTCAGTAATGCATCTCGAGGTGTTTGAGAATAGCTGTAGGTTTTACACATTTCTTGCTTAATTATTGTGCTGACTTTGGCTGGGATAGAGTTGGTTTTTTTCAGAGTAGCTAGTTTGAGGGTCGTTTTAGGACTCGTCCTGGAAGCTGTGTCGAAAAACTCAGGCATGCTTTCCTTACTGCTGAGCAGAGATTGCCCAGAGCCAAGGTCTTTTCTGCTCCTCACCCCACCCCATCAGCGAATGGGCTGGGGTGCACAAGGGCTGGGAGAGGACACAGCTGGGACAGCTGACCCCAGCTGACCAAAGGGATATTCCAGACCACATGGAATGATCATACAAAGCACATTAAACTAGGTGAAGAAGAAGGAAGTGGGGAACATGGGAATGTTGGTGTTTGTCTTCCCAAGTTACCATTATAGGTGATGCTGCCCAGCTGCCCTAGAGATGGATGATCATGTGCCTGCCCAGGGTAAGGGGTGAATGAATCCCCTTTTACTTTCCTTGCGTTTGTGGCTTTTGCTTTACCTTTTAAACTTTCTCTGTGTCTCAGTCCATGAGCTTCTCACACTTTTCCAATTTTCCCCATGATATTCTCTGGGGCTTAGTTACCAGATGGGATTAAAAAAACCCACATTTTTGGTTATGAGGTCATAGCCCAGAAGCCTGTTGCAAATTATAACAGAGAAAGGCTCTTTCCAAATGAATTTTTTAGCATACAAAACTGGTGCTAGATTAGTAATTTGATTTTGGTTTCAGTTTAAACAATAGGAACCCTCAAAACAGTTTATGTCAGAGTTTAGCTATCTCAGTGAACAACAGCTGGAAGCTATACATGGATTCAAGTTGCTCTACCTGAGGATGTTTTTGTGTGTTGACAAAGGTGTTTATTAAAGTGACTCTAAAGAAGAAGACCCAGAAGAAGATGTGCTGAATTAGATTGTCTATTTCTATCTCCCTCATGTTTTTGGTTTTGGTTTTTTCCCTTTCTTGGCTAGATGTAGTGTTTGTAGGTTTAAATATTAGACTTTTTGATTGAGAATGGAAGTGCGTCTGGCACACTGATAGCAGAATGCTATTTNAGCTGTGTCGAAAAACTCAGGCATGCTTTCCTTACTGCTGAGCAGAGATTGCCCAGAGCCAAGGTCTTTTCTGCTCCTCACCCCACCCCATCAGCGAATGGGCTGGGGTGCACAAGGGCTGGGAGAGGACACAGCTGGGACAGCTGACCCCAGCTGACCAAAGGGATATTCCAGACCACATGGAATGATCATACAAAGCACATTAAACTAGGTGAAGAAGAAGGAAGTGGGGAACATGGGAATGTTGGTGTTTGTCTTCCCAAGTTACCATTATAGGTGATGCTGCCCAGCTGCCCTAGAGATGGATGATCATGTGCCTGCCCAGGGTAAGGGGTGAATGAATCCCCTTTTACTTTCCTTGCGTTTGNGATGGGATTAAAAAAACCCACATTTTTGGTTATGAGGTCATAGCCCAGAAGCCTGTTGCAAATTATAACAGAGAAAGGCTCTTTCCAAATGAATTTTTTAGCATACAAAACTGGTGCTAGATTAGTAATTTGATTTTGGTTTCAGTTTAAACAATAGGAACCCTCAAAACAGTTTATGTCAGAGTTTAGCTATCTCAGTGAACAACAGCTGGAAGCTATACATGGATTCAAGTTGCTCTACCTGAGGATGTTTTTGTGTGTTGACAAAGGTGTTTATTAAAGTGACTCTAAAGAAGAAGACCCAGAAGAAGATGTGCTGAATTAGATTGTCTATTTCTATCTCCCTCATGTTTTTGGTTTTGGTTTTTTCCCTTTCTTGGCTAGATGTAGTGTTTGTAGGTTTAAATATTAGACTTTTTGATTGAGAATGGAAGCGCGTCTGGCACACTGATAGCAGAATGCTATTTTTACACATAAAAAGCAGGATGTGGATGTGTAGAATGCAGCTGCAAAGTGGTTGAGGTCTGAGGCAAACCTGCAGGAGCTTAGCTCTGTCCAACAGATTGTATACATCCTTGTCAAGCAAACTACACATACAGAAGCTTTATGGAAGTACCTAATGTCACTTGTGTGGGTCCAGTCTTCGGTATGAATAGAAAGAGAGGGCTGCAAGGTGTTGGCAGCCCCAGGTGGTATAGATAGGTTAGAATATGCAATGAAACAAAGAGATCCTAGGTCTTCAGTATTAGATCATTTACCAAGACAGACTGAGTAAGTAAGCTAATGAAAGTAAAGGAGATTTTTCAGGGAGAAAACCAGGGAAAGAAGTAAGGAAATGAGTCACAGGAAATAAAAAGGCAAGTGAAGTTTGTAACCTGAAAAGCTGCACAAGTTTCCAATAATAATGATAAAAGAGATCAAAATAAGAAGAGGAAAAAACTAAACCAAACCAACCAACCAAAAAAACACAACCAAAAAAGCACCAAAAATGTTTGAGAAATACATGGTTTACCACCAACTTTTAAGGTCAAGTGTCATGCTAAAAAAACACACAGTATCAGGACCTTTGTCCTCCAAAAAGAGCTAACAGGCAGTCCTGTTTCTTTATCCCACACAGAAATAATTTTTTGCCTGCAGTATCAACAAGGAACCTGTATGTTTCAAAATTAATTCATATGCTTAACACATCAATTTTCAAGATAAAGACTCACTCTCTCTAAAATGGCAACAGTGAAGTTAGAGAAAACCAGTTATATGCTGTATCAGGGTACTCTCTCATCTTTCCCATAGTTCACTACTGAATTAAAATGACTATTACTGGAATTTCTAACATGCCCATCATTTAAATAAGCAGACATAATTTCTCAATTCTGGGAAAGCTCATGTTCCTTTTGGTACAGAAGCCAAACAGTACTCCCACAGGGATTTAGCCTGAGTCAGTACTGTATCAGGCCATACTCTTGAGAGGCACTAGATATAGTAACACTAAAAGTGAGGATACCTATGATACCATCGTTTCGACTTCTTTGAACCTCTTCCCAAGTCAAAATAACTACTTAGCTTGTGAAAAATGAAGACATGATAGGCAGTAACAGGTTATCATTATTTTCTTGAAGGGAAGTGACTGGCATTAGCATGATGAAAATTTAGGAGTGCTAATCATGAAGATCTGCATTACTGTCTGTAATAAATCAACAGAAGGCATTGTCAAAAATGATCCAGTGACAGATCATAAGAGTTTCTCTTTTTCTCGATTCAGACTGTACTGTTAGATACACATTCTATGAAAGATCTGTAGCACAGAAGACAGGTTAGGATTATGGGGCCCAAAATTCCTTATAAAACAGCTTTATCTTTGCATTTTTCTAAACACAGCTGATGTAGCTGCTGACAAGTATTGGATGACCTTGCATTAACCATTGTTTGCTTCACAGTAAGTTACATGTATTACAATTCCTTATTTTATTACCTTCCTTAGCCATTGAAATAAAGTTGACATACTGGGTGTCTGAGATGGACCAGTCTGCACTGCAGTAACCATTTATAACTTTTTATTGTCTTCATAAACATGATTTATAAGATTCACAATGATATAAAACTATGGCAGCATGGTACTTCTTCCGAATAACTAAATGCTAATTAGTTCCTTTATTCCTCATGGAATAGAATCACTACCATGCTGCTCAAGCTCACAATTCAGAACAAAATAGTTTAGGTTACTTATCAAAATTAATATTTTTTTCAGAATTCTTCTCCTCTTCTATAAAAACATGCCAACATGAACTCATAAAAAAGCATATTTCTGGGTTTTTTTATGTAAAACCAGCAAGGAACCCCACAGTTATTTTTTCAAACAACTTGCCGGATGGAAGTTAGTATGTGATGATCCTTCTAATTCACCATGGTTTCACTAGAGAATTGCCTTTCAAAGATGTAAACTTGAAGACTTCCAGGCTACCTCTGTCTCCATTACAAGCACAGAAACAAGTTGATTTTCTTAATCAAGGCAATGAAAAGAAGTGTTTGAACTTTGAACTTTACTTTTCCTTTTTCATTTTTATTTCTGTCCCTGTATATTTTTCTTTACACAGATGCTTTCCTCAATATGCTCAGATACAGCACACCTCTCACATTTATATTTGCTTTAAAGAATTAGGTGTTTACATTGGAAGAGAACTTTTCATCCATTCTTTCCGTCTTTGAGAAAATCCTCCTGATCTCATTCACCTCTCCATTTCCCAGTTTCTCTCTTTTTTGTCATTTTCCCCACTATTTAATTAATGAGTAGCAAGAATCTATATTTCATTAAGTCACATCCTAGGTTTTCTGCTTTTTTCTAGACTGAATAAAAATACAAGTCAAACCCAACATTTTTTATCAGTCTCTTGAGAGAGAATTGGAACTGGGTTTTTCTGAGACTGCAATCCTAACTGTTCTCTCACAGACTGTATGTGAGGTTCTGTGTCACGGAAGAATGTACCAGAAATATTCTCTCAGCTGTATTGCAGAACTTGATGTTGACAGATGTAGCAAATCAACCTGCCGCCATTTACCTAAGACCAGGAGATGATCAAGGGTGTTTGAAAAGTTGGTCCTTAGCTTGATTTCAAGAAGTCCTACCCTCGCCAGAGCTCAATTCAGATGTGAATGCAGGTGCTAACTCACTGTGAGTGAGGTTCTGACATTTTGCTAGCCGCCTCCACCTCGAACTTTCTATCATCCTGACAGTAGAATCTCATTTGCAGCAAAAGGATAAGAAAGACAAATCTGTGGCTTGACACCTTGTGACATCTTTCTATGGGTGATGAATTTCTTTTACATGACAAGTTCAAAGTTACCGAGCAATGGATGGATGAGTGTCACAGTAACTTCAGGCTTGCTGAGAATGACAAGAATGCATCAAGTCATAAAAATCAAAGCAGTGTGACACATTTAGGAATGGGTTTTTCTATGCACTTAACTAAAAGTGAATATATTTCATTTCTTAGGCCATTAAATTTTGTCAAAAATAACAGATCCACAAGAGACCATAAGTATATTTACTACTACTTTCAACCTTTAATATTTTAATCCTGATAGAAGTGCCTCGATGTAGGATATGTCTCACTTTTCTCTTGCACTGACTATCAAAGTGTTTTTCCCAATTGTTGTCTTTTCTTATCTTCAGTTTTTTGGCTTTTTTTTGGTCAGTTTTTATTGCTATAGTTTACCTCTGCTTATTACTTTAGATCCCTATAATGTTTCTTACCTCTAGAGTCTTGTTGTATGGAAGAGAATTTCACAGGGAACGTATATGCTGATATTTGGAATATACATATGTAAGTATCTGAATGTACCTACAGAGCCACAGAGCTCTGGTTTCAACTGAGAAAATGACATGCAAGGATTGATAAGACTCTGTGTCAAGACTTTAGAGTAAGATCATCTACTCAAACTGTGGGAAACCCAGTTGTAATGTCCTTCTCTTTCTTAACAGAATTTGAGACGGTGTTCCTGAGGCAAAAGCATTGACAGCCTGACTCATGTGCTCTGAGTTTGAGCACATTGTGTTATTCTTGCTGAAGCTCCTCTACTTTGTATGGGCTACTTAAATATCCACCGTACCAGAAAGAAGTGGAATCTGACCATAGCCCTGGCACTAAGCACAGTTTTACACTTGAAGAGAAGAAAAAATAATCTCTCTTACAGTTTCCAGTTCTTAAGACAGTCTATGAGGCACCTAGCTTGTGATTAACTTATTAAATAATAATAATAATAATATACATATTTCAATTAATAAAAATATTTGCAATATGCAAAACAAATAATTATGAAACATAAACATTATAAATATAAGTGAGATTCGCTGATAAAAAGAGTTATGAAAGGGAAGGTCACAATGAAGTTTCTTGGGCAAATATATACTATTTTGTTGGTTTTCCTCCTTTCATGAGAAATGTTGACACTTCAGAAAAATCAAACCAGTAATAAGTTTATAATAATAAGCCATTAATCTATCCATGATTTTTCTGAATTTGGAGATTTCTCCCTTGACACTTCAAGACAGGACAAACCATAGTTAGTAAGGTTTCAGTAGCAGTGGTTAACTGAAGACCTGTCCATTTTTGACAATATATTCTGTTAGTACTAAGCAGGTATAAAAATGAGCAAATTAACATCTGTTAGTCTAGAAATAATAATAATAATTAGGGACCACTAATTTATTTATTTTTTAATCCTTCAAATTTTGTCTCGGCACTCCATTAGCTTTTACGGGAAAGAAACAAATTTGGTTTGCAACCGATTTGCTCAACTGTGTTGTCTGACTACAGGCACAAACATCTAAATACATCCCAGTACTTTGGAATGACAGCTCTCTCCATACAGCTTTGAAGGTAATGAAAGATTTGGCCTTTAAATGAAGTATTTTCTTAGTTTTATTTCCTCCATGGCTAAAAGAAATAAGATTTCCCTAAAATGTCCACAGATTTTAAAGGCTGTGTCTCTAGAAGAAATATTTGTTATATAACTCACATATGCTATTATCCAGCTTCTTTCTTTTTCTTTCATTGGCAAAGATGCCCTCTCTGCAGCATGTACTCCCCAGATTGCCCCTCCTGCTCTTCAAAGCAGCAAGATTTCCTCTGTGCCTCCCACAGTGATCTGTGGCTTCTCTAGCACTATGACAAGGGTGATCATGCGAATGGTTTGCTGTCCTTGGCCTGGATCTGCTCCTGGAACAGTGGAGCTGCTGGCCTTGGTGACCCCTAGTGTTTCAGCACTTCCCTTGAGGGGGCTGCACTTGAAGCCTACCACCTACCTCCAAGAGTTCTGGGTGCCTCCCAGAACTCATTGCTAACATGGATTTGCTGTATCTCCTTTTGTCTCTTTACTGTGCTTCTCCCAAAAGGCTGGCTTGGCAAGCTCACTCAGCTGCTCATGTGTATGCACAAAGAGCACCCCTGTTACAGTGACCTGCATCACCAGAAAACAGGGAGAAATGTTGACCATTTGTGGATTCTTCTCTTCCTCATACAAAAAAAAAAAATACTGTAGTGATTCTATATCGATTTGAGCACTTGAATTCACCAGTGTAAACAAGGAGAAATCAGGACTCTAAATTTCCCAGTGTCTGCCTATGACAGGTTAAGGACATGGTTCTTCAGGAGCTGGACTTCTGAGTGAAACTACAAATTCCATACTCCAGGAGCCACAGGAGCTGGGTACCATCTAGCTCTGAAGATCAGTGGAGCTTTATGTAGTTTACACTGTGTTTTCAGATATTTCTGCTTGGAAGAGCTGTTTTATTCCTGTTGTCTTCTGAAAGTTATTAGTCCTAATACAACCGCCAAAAATCATTGATACAGTGTGAAAAGAATGTGGATGAATCATGGCACAAGCTTAGTGAAACTGATCTTGGCCAAGATATTTTTAATTCATGTAAGCTATCCTGATGTATTTTAGTCTTAGGTTATCTATATTCTTTTGTGAGGATATGAATTGAGCATGTTTCTATTTGAAAGAGTAATGCATTAACAGGATGTTTGATGTTTTGAATTTCTGACGTGCAAGAGCATGGCTGGCTGCTCTGAGCTGGAAGTAGAAAAGGTAAAAGGTTTTAAAGTTGTCTAGACAGCTTCTGTCTCAGATATAGCAGATCAGGAATGCTTTAATAACTTCTAAATTATCTACTTGGTTTAGGCATTATAATAAATGCACTTCAGTGTTCCACATAAGAGTTCAAATTTTTTCTAAAATTTGACAGATAACCCTAGTGTTAATATCCCTCCTCATTCTCAGAGCAATTTTTGTAATAATTTGATATATAACTCCAGTTATAATTCCTTCCATGGTCATGATACAATATGGAAAATTTTTAATTTTCTTGTACAATTGTCAGTGGCACTGCTTTAATCATTACAGAAAGGTAATTCATGGGTTATATTTTCTTGCAGTCTCTGACCTCAGCTGAATTCTCTTCTTAATGCTCTTACCAAGGTACTTAAGCAGTTATTTCTCCATGCTCTGGATACTAGTGAGTGTTCCCAACGACACTCAACAGCCACTTTTTTGCATGGTGGCTAGTGCAGGCCCTGGGAGGAGATCATATTGATCCTACCAACCCACACTACTGATATTAAAAATTGGCTCCATTGCCTGTGAAAAAGGAAAGATGAAGAATGACAAGAATTAAAACCAACATAAACATACTGTAAGACTTAAGACGTGGTAAGGTGTAACTACCTTCTTTCCTCATCTATTTCTTTTTCCTCTCGTCACTTACAAAACCATTAGCCATTTTCTATCGCTACAAAGGCTAGTTATCACTGTTGTACCAGGGCTCTGCAGGATGAGTGCATTACAGATAAAAACCCTCTTCGCACCCTTCAAATCCCATTTTCACCTGCTCACGTGGTATTCACCCACAGCTCGGAAACAAAGTGTGCCTTTGCTGAGTGAAGGAGACTCAGATTCAGCGTGAGCCTAGGATTAGGCTTTTCCCTTGTGCAATTTTAAGGCACTGTGCTTTAGAAAGTGTGGGAGAGGCTGTGATGTAAGGTTTAAGAGAGCGTGGTGCAAAAGAAAGGAAGGAAAAGTTAACGAGTGTTTGTGGATGAGAAGTTAGAGAAATATAAATGAATGTAGATGAGAAGTTAGAGGAGTATGAACTACTAACATGGAAGAAGAAAAACCATGGAACTCAAAAGCTACAGAGAGACAGTTTACTGCACCTATCCTTAAGCTAGCTGCTGTCTAATTTATTTTATAGTCTAGAGAAAAATACTTATCTCCTCTTGCATGGAGATAAATATCTGGGCAGTTTAAAATATTTTTTTTTTGTTTATCAGACTCAAACTGTGCGTTTTGGGTAGTTTTCTGCTTGGAGTGGATCTGGTAGCCTACAGGATAGTAAGTGCATGCTAATATCTAGGAATTAGAACTAGACGAAATATTTTTCTAACTTTACAGATTAATTTCTTTTTATCAAAACTTAAGATTTTGATCAGAAGTTTCATGCACATTCTAATGAATATTTTAAAGAATGGTGGAATGAAGGCTTCACCAAAATCACAGGTTATGAATTTACCTTATGCAATGCATGGAGAAAAATTGGTATCACTGTAACTTAAAATATAAATACAGGAAAAAAAACCCCAAAACCACAGAAACTTTAATTTCCCTGAATAATGATTTAAATAATAATGCTGAGGACCTAAAAATTACTCTTAGTCAGTAGAGAAGTTTTTTTCAAGGTAGAAGAACACTAAGTAATATCTCCTCAATAGAAAGTAAGATAAGTTCTTCTAGTAGGAGTCAGAGATATCACTGAATAAAATACTTGCATATAAAGAAAGAAAATATGTTCCTTGGGTACTGGAATTAAACTGACATATTCCTGAGTTTCATAACTATTAGTAAATAAAATGTTAAATTAATAAGGCATTTTAACTCGTTGGCAACTGGCTGAAATAATGCTAAGCTTCATGGATGAAAACTGAATAGACAGCAGTACAAAATTTATTGTTACGTAGGATACTTATACTTTGATTACCTGTTTTTCTCTATAGACTTGATGTCTATTATTGCATTTTAAACGTCTGTATGTCACAGAGATTTATTTGGAAGCTCTTACTGCTTTCATCTCTGTCAAAACAGTGACAGTTTAAGGGACCACTAGAAAATCCAATTAAATACTGCAGCAAATGGTTTGCTTCTATAGAAGTATTTGAACTACCATATACGCTTGCTGAAGGCTCATAAAGAAACATACAAATCAGTCTTCAAGTTTATGAGAGAAGGGAAGAGGGGAATTCTGTAGAATTCACAGCATATATAACAAACGTATAACTCTGCATTCATTCCAAAAATAAGTATTCTATTCCAGTGTGATTTTAATTTTTATGTTAGTCCTCAATTGACAGTGCAAGTAACAGGATAACTGCATTCTTAAATAGTTACTATATTTTTTATAGAAATGACATTACAGCTCGTATCAATGTGGTACCTATGAGCAAAAGCTAAGATGCAACAGGAAAGATTTCTAGTTTATAAGATTTCTTCTTAAATCCATAATTCCAGTTATATATATTCTATATTACATCTAGAGAAAAAATACTGGATTTTCAATGTGATATTTTGATCTGTCTGCATGTCTTAGGATTTTTAATTTCTTTAACACTGTCACTTGATCAAGAAGCAGACAAAAGACAAACAAGATCCATGGTTTTGCTGTTAGGTTCTCTGTGGTTTTCAGCATTCACTAGAAGAAATGTCCACTAAACCAGAATCTGAAACCAAGATGAAGAGGAAAACCATAGAAATTCATTTGGCTAGCAAACTGAAAAAACTAGTTTTCCATTCTTACTAGGTTGAAATATTTAAGTATTATTACCATGACAAATGCAGTCAGAAAAAATGGAAGAAGTCCACCAAGAATATTAACATAACTGAGAGTATGAGAAGTGCAAACTGATAATATGAGTGCCCAGTTCATGTGAAATCCAGATGAGTAAGGATTGCACTGGCATCTTTTTCTTTGGTAGTAAGATGTGCTTATTGAAGAAAAAGAGTACTTAGCATGAACAAATCTGACAGAAAGTTTCGATGGATTTCTAGGTGGTTTTTTTGTCTTTTGTGTGAGTAAAACAAATTCACCAGAGTTCATAAAAGGTTAAATGTGTAAGAGACAGTGCTATGTTCTAAAATACTTCACTCAGCCATTTCTTCTGAAGAAGCCTAGACTTATTTGGAAGGTAAACAAGACCAGTAGTTATAGTCAGAAACTCTCCAACACAAGATCACTGTCCCAAATATTTATCAGTATTGCCCTTTCAATGATTTTTTTTCTGTCCCGCCTAACTCAGTTGGGAGTGCCTATTTGTGACTCACTACTTAACAAAACAGTGTGTACCCAAGAATGAAGGATGAAAACTTTTGAGGATTTATCATACTGATAAAGATGCTTACCTTCATTTTTATTTGAATGCACTGGAATTATGACAAAAACACACTGGTAAAAACTTAAGGAAATAAGTTAAGTCCGTGACAGTGGACACTTCTGGAAGTCCTTGCCTGCCTTGTGTTGCCCACATGATGGCACTGCATGGGTATCTGAAATGTGATGGTGCCCACAGCATGCATGGCTTTTCCACACTATGGTGATCTCTTGGACTTCCACAAAGAGAAAACAGAGGTTCAAAGCCACCCTCTACCAGATGCCCTTCCTAGGCTTGCAGAAGAGTTTGGGCTTGCAGCCAGGCAGTGCATTCCAGTACAGATATACCCAAAATGGGAGACTTTATCAATGGTGAATGATATTAAAGCATCACTTTTACAGAACATTATTTCAGTATGAATGCAATATTAATAGCAGCAAGTAGACTATTGCTGCTTGTTACTTTTTTATTACCTAAATCTATGCTTGTTGAGCCAGATACCCATTAAATTCAGAGATGATTATAATATATTCACTGTAAGCCTCTCCCAACTGAAACAAATTCCAGTTAATGAGTCAGAGCATTGGGTATAGAAAAGAAGCAAACAGTGTAATATAAAACTTAGCCTGGATGCTTTTTTTCTCCTGAGTCCAGCAGCAGCTTGTATTTTCCTTTTGGTCAAAACTGATAATTATAACAAATGACATTGAAGTTTGTGGGAATGCTGATTCTGAAAAGAAGATTTCCTTATGTGGTTGCCTCAGCAAGGATTTCACAGAAAATAAACTGGATAAACACTGAAAGCTCTCTTCATGAATTATCGGGCATTGTCCCATCTGATAATTGGAGTTGAGCTTTTGGAGGTATTGTACTTCATGGAGTAGTACTGACCCAGCCCATAAGGAAATCTGCTGTCTCCCTGGGGTCTGGGTAAGGTATATTAGAAAGCTCTCCAGTCAGTTATGGCCATCTGATTATTATCTGCTTTTGTTCTTCATATTGTCAGAGGAGAGACAGCAAACAGGAGTCCAAGGGAAATCAAAAGAAATTTCAGGGTCTTGGGGTGATTTGTAGAAGGATGAGGAGCACAGATAGTGTTTTCCCTGATTCTTTCACTAGGAGGGAAAGATATGGAAAGGAATAGGTAGACCAATGAGAACAACAATGGCTCCAAGAATGGTGTTATCAGCAGAATTTTGGGGATTTTGATCTTGGGATGACCTATAAAACACCTGATGGGATGCACTTTTCTCAGGGGGTGAAAAGGGGTTTTGCATGGGAGTCAGCAGCTCTGATTGGTAGAGCTTTAGACTAGATTGACAAGGGGGCAGGGACAAAACCAGGCTTGCCAGTGATAAGCAATGGGAGCGTGGCAAAATTTGAGGCAGTGCATGCTAATGAGATCTTTCAGTTTGCTCTATGAGGTGTTGGCTACAATGAACTGCATTTGAAGTGTTTCTAGTCCAACATGGGCAGCAGGAAGAACAAACAAGACAAGCTTGAAGCTTTGGCCCAGTCCAGAGAAATGACATCGCTGACATAAACAAAACCTGGTGTGATGAGTCCTGTGGCTGGTGTGGATGAGGGATGGTTACAGCTATCCATAACAAAAGGCAGTGCTGAAATAACATCAGCCCATTACAAGGTGAAGATGGTCACCTCACAAACAGGGACATGGACAAGACAGAGGTGTTCGATGCAATCTCTGCCTCTGCCTTCAACACAAATGATGGGCTCTGGTGGTCCCAGTGCCCTGACCTGGAGGACCATGGCTGTGTGAATGATAATCTCTCAGTCAGCCCTGAACTAGTGCAGGATTTGCTGCTCCAGGTACATCCCTGTAAATCTATGGAACTGTGTGGGCTTCATCCAAGGATATTCAAAGAGCTGGCTGGTGTTATCACAAAGTATCTCTTGATGACTTTTGAAGGCTCCCAGTCAACTGAAAGCTAGCAAATATTGTCCCAGCTTTCAAGAAGAGCAAGAGGGATGACGATGGTAACTACAGGCCTGTCAGTCTTATTTCATTTCCATTAAATTTATGGAGAAGGATATTCCGGGAGTTACTGAAAATCACCTGAAAAACAACAGTCATTGGTCACAGCCAGAATGGCTTCATGAAGGGAAAGTCCTGCTTGTCAAACCCGATTTGTTCTTATTACAAGGTAACCCTCCTTGTCAGTGTACCCACAAGGGAAGCCAATAGATGTAATTCCCCTGGAGTTCAGTGAAGTTTTGATCCTGTCTCTTCCAGTATCCTTCCGGACAAAATGTCCAGCATTTAGCCAGATAATACACATCATGTGATGGGTGAGAGACTGCCTCAAAGTTTGGGCACAAACGGTTACAGGGGATGACAACTGGTGACCGGCCACTGGCTGGGTCTTGCAGGGCTCCATTCTAGGCCCAGTGCTCTTCAGCATCTTCATAAATGACTTGGACCCAGGATTTGAAGGGATACTTAGTAAGTTTGCTGATGACACTAAATTGGAGGAGTTGCTGACTCCCTCAGAGGCAGAGAGGCCCTGCAGAGAGATCTTGACAATTCTCAGATCATTAGTCACCAACTACATGAAGTTTAAGAGGGACAAGTGACATAATCTGACTCTGGAATAGGGCAAACCTGGATATATGGACAGACTGGGTAATGAGATGCTGGAGAGCAGGGCTGTGGAAAGGGCCCCGGGGGCCGTGGCTGATGGTAAGTTGAACATGAGCCAGCAATGCCCTGGCAGCAAGGAGGGACATCCCTGTCCTGGGGGGCATCAGGCCCAGCATCGCCAGCC
>VZRQ01004004.1:52754-64560 GCA_013397975.1 Machaerirhynchus nigripectus | reverse complement strand
AAAAAAAAAAAAAAAAGGTTACTTAGTTTATCTAGCAGTAAACAAACTGTATACCTGTCCTACAAAAACCACAAAACAATGTGTCAGAAATAATTATTTCAAGCCCTTGGAAAAGCTGATGGATTGTGTTTGCCATGGAGATTTCTCTTCTGCTTTTTAGTAGTGACAGAACTTGGCTGGACTTAAAACTGTAGCTCATGTTTTCTGGGTGAAACACATTACTTGATGGTACAAAATCACCTGCCATGTAAATGGACCTTTACACATAAATAGAATGGCAGCAAATGAAAATATCACTGGCTGAAGTCTGATAGCAAACTTGAGAGCCATGTGACTTCATCAAGAACATGTCATACTAAAAGGAGTTTGGCATAGTGACATTTGTTTTCACTCTATGCATCCTGTACACTGCAGAGTTTAACCATACATGTAAAAAATATATATATATTGTGTTCTTCCTTGCTGACTGTGACTAACTGAATTAATAAAATCCAGCAAAATATAGACATTTTTTTTTTCTGAAAAGGAAAAGCATGGGTTCAGACACTAGTATATGACCTACGTTGAAAGGGAAAAGCATAAATGTTGAAAGAGTTCTGGTAAAATTTAGATCTACAGTCCTGAACTTCAAGTCTTAACCTAGAAGAAAATAGGTTTGATTTTCATCTGATTGTTATTGCTGCAGCATCCAGAAAAATAATTCCCAGATCTGAAGACCTATGTGTAATAATTTTTAAATTATTGGTTCTGGTTCCGGTTTTGGATGTTGTCACTTATGCCCTATTTAATCTAATTAATATGAAAATTAAGACTAAGGCTAAAACAAATGATCTCCCACCAATAAACATACTCAAATAAAGAGACCTGGCAATGTATTCTCTTGCTGCTTTTATAAAAACATAATGTGACTCTTATGCAGTGGTCTGAAATAAGTGATATATGCCTAAAGCCCTCAGTATAAAAAGCATTTCAGAAGAAGGTAGGGTGTCTTGGTATTTCTCATAGTCCTTAGGATTTGTTTTCAAATAACTTTTTTGCATGAAAATTGTTGGATCAGATTTCTAAAATACCGGAATGTCCAAGGTCACTAACACAAGATTCAGGATTACATCTGGGAACCCCACTGACGTATTTCAACAGTGAACTTGCAAGAATCTGTGTTTTGTATTAAAGCTGAATCTTAACTAAAATTCAAATGGATATTAAAATTATACCACAATTTGCAAATGTCTATGTATTTTTATCTTTTGGGGTATTCCTTGTAATTTGTGTTAGATTTACTGGAAGTATTTAAGCATATGCATTTTAGAATAAATCATTAAGATAATATTTGGTTAGAAATTATGAATTTGCCATTGATTATGAAACTATTCTTTCTTGAAATGAAACTTTAAAGAGGTTCATCTGAAGAGCTAACAGAGCTCAGGGAACACAAAGCTCAGCTGACTGACTTTGCATACCTTCATTAGTAAGAACTTTGTATTGCCTGCAGAAATTTAACATTTTTACATTCAAATCTTCTCCAGCTTAGGGAGAAGCATTATGGTGCTAAATTTGTACATGGAAAAATCTCTGGATCGTCTTCTGAATTAATGTATTTGAAGGCATTGGAATTTGTTGCACTGCATTGCATGGAGATCTGTAACTCAAAGTCAGACTTTGAAGAAATGGAGATAATAAATGTCTTTCTCAATTTTCCATTAAAAAAAATTCAAAGATTTTGAACACATTTTGCACATACTGATTAGAAGAATGAATCATAATAAAGGCTTTATAGAGAAGTTCTTCATTTACATCTTAATACTTGCAAACACATTAACCTTTCAGATGAAATTTCTGTTCTGGGAATTTTATAGAGTTTGATGATAAAGAATAATTATAATGGCAGAAAGTAAGTATTCACAAATCATGCTGCTGTTTTTTGCATAGCTCTAAAATATTAACATTTCATATTTTCTTCAACTTGTAAAAATTTGTATACTTGCTTATAATAATGCCAATTATCCTGACACGTATTTGGTGTGAAAGCCATAGGGGTTCCAGGGTACCAGGAAAAAAAAAATTAATTTAAAAATACTTTTATCGGCACTTTCCTGACCAGATTTAAGGTTTTGTACCAGGCCAACCATGCAGTTGTTTTAGACTGAGACTCATGTTTATATACAGATATGTGTAATTCTACTGCTTGAGACTTGGTGATCTCCTCCTGCATGACAGACCAAGGGTTGAGGCCTGCAGCCCATATCCAGACATTATAGAATTTGCTTCTGTGACTCCATGTACTTGTTCTCTCAGAACTTTCATGTGGAGTATTTCTATCAAGGTTTTTATATGTTTGTTCTAAAATTGTTCCTTTAGATTGAGACTTGCTATTTCAAATAAGGTTTTTTCCTGGTCTAAAAAAGAGGAATGGAATTTGATGTAGAACAATCTTACAATCTAAACTCTAACAGATATACTAAATTATGTTTAATTGAGCCTGAGTGATCAAGTGTTCATAAGAAGCACTGTTTTTCTAAAACAATCAAACCCAAAACACAGCAATAAAACCATTTTCTGTGCCTATGTTTTCCAAGAATAAAGAGTTTATATAATTAACTTAACATATCTGAAAGAGGGCAAATATCACTAATGGGTGATTGACTAATTGACTCAGTAGGCTAGGTAGAACTAGACTGAACTAGATTGAACTATTCTTGTTTAATAAGGCTATTCTCATGTTTATGCGTCCACCACAAAGAAATGGGCATCCATGTTTAAGCCTTAAAGTCACACTCTCAGAAGGCCGTGAGGTCATTTATGCAGAAGGGACTTATATATTTTTTCACATGTAATAATACTAAGGATTTGAAAAGTGAAAAATACCAGAATCTTGAAATGACATTTCTCCTAGTGACCATTCACGAAGAATTATTACAACATTACACATGACAATTAAAGAAATTAATTAAAAAATTAAATAATTAAATTAAATTATTTCCTTGTCTTGAAAGATTATATGTGAGACATAGTTGGAGAAAGAGGTTAAATTGATTGCACCGATTGAAATGGGGAAAAGGTATTTCTCCACAACTCCATCTCTTAACAGCAATAATAAAATATATCTTACCAGTTGTCAGTGAGTAAAGACATTCATTCTTCAGTGACTGATCGCTGACAAAGGTCTTTGAGGGGATTTTTCTGCAAAGCCCTCTCTTTACGTGTCTTTTCTACAATGGCCATTTATTTGTCAGTTGGCGAGTTAAAATTTTCAATAAACTCATTATTCTCATTTGGACTCTATTTCAAGTCGGCGTTTGTTTGTTTTCATGCTGCAAAAGTTAGAAGTATGCTTTTGCATTAAAAAAATTGTGGAGATTCATTTAAATAGAGTGTCAATTTTCGACTGAGAAACTGCAGTAATGAAGAGCAAAACTGTAACAGAAGAGTGTAAACAGAAGGTAGTTCACAGATAAGGGTGAAACCTTAGCGATGTCCTCCAGAACTGAGGCACAGCAGGATGCTCTCTCTGACGTTGTCTCAGAGCATCCTGTTGTGCCTCACTGCTGCAGGGACATATGGTGTCTGAATTCCTCATCTTTACACTGTCATGTCTCACTCTTAATCCTGTCTTGTATAAGAAGAATACGGAACAGGGCACTGCCAGGGACCTCCTATAGTCTGCCTGCCTTCAGTGCTCATCCTTAGAAAAACAAAAGCTTGAACACATAGAAAGTTAGGGGTGTTAGAAGGCAGGCGTAAACCAGATAATTTATAATATGACTTAAACATTAATGGGTTAAAAGAACTCACTGATGTGTGAAAGCTGTTATTTTTTAAGTGTCAGCAGCACAAATTTATGCTTGCTACCCTGATATGAAAACAATCAGAAAATGAACTGCAGAGCAGGATTGCTTTTTATATTCAATTAAAACGTGGGTATATGTGTCTGTACACATTTTTCTCAATTACTTCTACTTGCATTTAATCTGATAAAACTCTTGAAAATGGAAGAAATTGAAGTCAGATTCCCTAGGGAATTGGCATGTCATCTCTAACATGCCAATATTATTTCTAACTGAGACACGCTTTAAAATCCACAGACTGATACTAATGAAATAGGGAGAAAGAAGACAATTATTCATCAATCACTCTTTTCCAAATTGGTGAAACTGAATTGGTCATGAGATGCTATGAGTATTCAGAGTTATGGGTAGGCCTGCTAGTGCATTTCTGAGGTTCTTGTTTCTTTAAGTCATACCCAGTGTGTACAAAATTACCTAGTTTCAAATAAGTCCCTGTGACCTGCATTCTGGCATTTAAAATGCTAAAAATCACAAGCCAAGACATCAAAAAGTGCTACGTTTAAGAACTACTCAGACGACCCTCTGTTATCTAGAATTAATGCCGTGGGAATACAATTTTACCTCAAGTCTCTTATTTCACCCTCTTCAGTCCAAAATATCCTACAAATTTCACTTTCATCCTGTGCACATCAGGCAGAATCTTTTCTCCTAAACTTTACTGATGTCCATAATAGCCCCAGGTTTCTAGACTCCAAATTAGTCTTCACGGACAGTGGGAAATGTTTGGCTGATTCAAATAAATTTATGCACCACCCAGGATGGCAGTTTTCAAACTGTGAATCTGTGCACAACCTCTTGAATGTTTAGTCTGAAATTTCTTAATCCCCAGGCAATAGGAAGCACAATTAAAATTCCAGCCCAGATAGTTTGGTCTGTATAGAGGTCTATCCTTTTTTTTATTTAAATGAAGAGCTGTCATATTGCAGTAGAAAACAGGTTTTTACTGGTCCCATTTCTGTCTGCTTAATTAGGAAAGCCAGCAATAATATTTTTATAATCCTATTCTTAAAAAAGATGTGACTGTGCCTTTCAGTTAAGCTTAAGGTTTACTGGAAATTTTGAAGCAATTAGTTATTTAATGTTGTGATAGAATTTCAAATCAATAGTTGAAATGTCACTAGCAGATAAAGAGCCATTTGGAAGAGATACAGGAGTTGTCAGATAAATGCCAATCTATGATACTGTAAACATTAAATATGCCAAAAAATGAATGTAGAGCTTTAGGTTTGACAGGTAGGAAGGACTGTTGAATATAGTCATGGTAAACACCATTATATTAAGATTTATTCAGACAACATCATTGCTTGAACTGAACCCGGTGTCTGTACAATCCAATCTCACAGATATATGTTCTATATGTCACTGAAGAACAAGTACAACACACATAACCATATATCCCAATCAAGTGAAATGCCTGTACGAGCTGAAATGGAAAGGTAAGTAACCTCATAACTAGTGATAGAGAATTTAGGGTAATTTATTATACCATCATCATATGATGGGATTTATTAGCAATTTTGTTGTGAATGTATCCTATACAGAGCAGAATGGTATTTTTTCCTAGTTAACAATCTAACCTACGTCTTCTTTAGCTAAAAACACTGGTTGTTTAGGTGATTGTTAAAGGTCAGAAGCAGGGAAAAAAAGCATTCTCCTGTCAAATGGTAACTATTAATAGTTGTTCTTCATCACACTTTTTGTAGTTGTACAACTCTTCATCTGGTCTCCAAAATAAATACACTATGAAAACTCTGAAAACTTTCCATAGGACATTAGCAATATTTTCCTCAAGAAATCTGAATCTGAGAACATTTGTTATTGTGCCAAAATATTGTCCACTATCAGCTGATATAGGAGCTGATAACAAGCCTTTTTCCATGCTGTTCTTATTTATTTTATAGATTCCATTATCAACATTGTTACTTCAGTACTCTAAGCATTGTGAACTTCAGGTTTCATGAAAAAGGTGCAGGTGAACCATTAACAATAAATGGATAACTTAGGAGAGAGATCATTATTTTTCCATGCATCCTACATATAACTTAAATTGATGTATCTCAGTTTTGTTATGAAGCAGCCATATCCCAGCCATCTATTAAGAGAACTATTTGGCAATTGACTGAATTTTCCCATGTATCTTTCTTTGTATATGACTTGGTCCTGGTAATATGATGCCTCTGATTATCGTGTGATCACAGCATCCCATACCACTATAATCTAACACAGGGAATATTTCTGCAGTAAAATAAGTGTATGATAGGATGGGGAAGGCATTTCTATGTTCTGCTATGATATTAAAACAGAAATTTAGTGTATTATTAAAGTTGTGAAGATATGTGGAAATACTGTGATGGTCAGCCTACAGTTCATGAAATACTGTAGTGTCAGCTTTGGTGAAAGGGGAAAAGGAGGTGTTCTGTTGTCAGGTGAGATGATTCCAGGTTTTTTGAAAGGAGAAGGCAGAACCCAATATATGGTATTAGCACGGAGAAGCTGAAATCAAGGGGAAACTGTTCTTGTTTGCTCGCTGGCTTTCCTGGATGTGAGACTGTTGTATGACCCATGCAGCACTCCTGTGCAAATGGGCTAAAGTCATGTTGTTTTTTCTGGGGTTTTCAGTAGGAAATTCATAGCACTTCCTCATGTAAGTAGAGGCTACAGGGTCAAACTCATACACTGTAAGTTATATTTGCAGCTGGTAAGCACAGCCCCAGATAGAATTACAAGAACCAAAATATAACCCTTGTTTGAATGATGAAGGAGTACTTTGAGATCTGATTTATTTAGGAAATGCTGCACCTAAATACTTTTGGTAATTTAGATTGTTTGACGGATATCTCTACCCCCACACACATACAACTGCTTTGCTTATCCGATGATTTAAAAGAGAGGTCAAATGTTCAGTCTTTCCTTGGAAGGAAATGTGAATTGTTTATGCTTCAGAGGAAGAACTGGGGGTTATCTACACATTCTCATTGCTCCATTTGATTCACTGGGGAGAAGTGTTTTTGACTGGGGCAGTAGAAGCACCCGGCTGAAGCACCAAAAAAAATCAATTCTCCAGAGGGCACATTCATGCAAAAGCAACATAAAAGGATTAACTGTTTGTGTGAGAGGAATCAATATTCACATGCAAATGAAAACCCTGAAGTTTATGAAGCAGTCCCATGTTTAAATGACTCACTCTGGAATAATCACATGAAGGTTCAGCTCTAGTTTATTCTGCCACAGGGAGTTTTGAAAGTGTTCTTTTGAAAGCGTTGAATTTTTTACAGCTAAAAGGTCTGAGGAAAATATGGCAAGTGGAAAAAGGGGGGCTTTGGGATCACTTATACATGAAAACATGTTTTGCCCCAGAACTAGGAGACTTGTGCAGTAAAACTCCAGGTGATGTTAAGCATTTTTCACCTGCATTTCAAAAAAAGTCCTGCTAACATGTATTAGTCTTAAGTCGGTAGAGGGATGTAGATCAATAGTCAAGGGAAATCACAAAGGCTTTTTCAAGGGCTTCTGAAAAAAGTCCTTTCTTTTGAAAAAAGTCCAGTTTCTCTGGAGCTTTGGACTCATTTCACAGTAGTTGTCTGCAGTACAAGAAGAGGGCCTTTTCTTTTGAAAAAAAATTAAAAGAAAGCAAGTATGAGGGATGCACAATGTTTAGAAATATGTGTTATTTGTAGAGTCCTGTGTTTTGATTTCTATTTTTTTGTTTTGGTTTAAGTCTATGAACAAAGAGGGTGGACTCTTGTACTTTCAAAGACAAATGGGACTAGATTAAAATGGTGCCTTTCATCTCCAGAGCTGTTAGCTGGAGGGCAGCACAAAGTGTTTAGTCTAAAAATGAGTTTAAATGGCTTTATCTAAAATATATACATTGCTGAGTGGACTTTTCTGCTTTTTTCCATTAAAAAAAGATTCTCTTTTTATAAGGATCTTTATGAATCTGCCTAATCATAAAAGGAGCACATTTCTCTCCCTTTATGAGAAATTTTATAACTTTTAACAGATAAGGAAGTAAGTGATCACTTTGAAGCAGCTGGTTTAACCATTAAAATTAAATTTTAAGGTCCCAGTCCAGCATCTACTGAATGTAATGGAGTTTGGAAATTTACTTCAGACCAGAGAGACACAAGCCAAGAAACTTGAAAGACCCGTTCCTTCCACATTAAGAGTTTATGTCTCTTTCACAGAGTTAAAAGCTGGAGATGACGAAACCAGATTTTCTGACCTCCTGGAAATCTCGCCACTGAAGGCTGTCCATTAACATATGCCTTTTGCAGCAGGCTACTTCTTCAGACATACATATTATTGAAGCAGAAGATGCCCTTTCCTTCTGCATTCAGATTCCAAATGAGGAATTTAAGATATGAAATTGGGACTGAATGGTTCTGACTAAAGAACTCAGGCTCTATTCTCATCTACTGCACAGGTGTGCCCAGGCCTCATGCTAAGAGGCAAATTGAACAGGTCGCTACCTCACCTAGTATGGTCTGATGCTGGAGAAGCAATCATTAAAGTATAAATTATTGACTGGTAAGCAGGGAGTCTCCTGATCCTAAAACTTGCTTTATTCTACCCAGTCCCTCCATGCAAACTTTTAATAATAATTCTGCAATTCATGTCCCTTCAGCTGTAACAGGTGGACAGCTGGATATTTTTATGTGCATTATAAAGATCCTATCTCTCCTACTCTTTTATTTCTTACATGGAATAGATGTATACTTCACTAATAGCTGTTCATGTTCTCAATATAGTCATAATTTTAATGAGTAAGAAATAAGTTCCAGATGATTCTGTAAAATTATGCAGGTATTTGAAAAAATGGAAGGGACTTCCCAGTTGGCTTTTGGGAAAATTAGGCAGGCTTTTTCAATAAGTCTCAGAAGAACCATTTACCAAAACAAGTAACATCTTGCTTTATTTTCTTTAATTTCCACAGAGCCAGGTTTGGAGCCTTTTCAATTCCTCCTGGAGGAATCTGCTCCTATAGCAAATATGGAAAAATTTTCATGAAAATATGGAGCCTGCAGTTCTTAACTGTGAGACAGATCATTCTTGATAAGCTGAGGAATAAGAACGATGATTATGCCTTCTTCTATTCACATATAACTTTAAATACTCACATAGAGTTTGAACATGCCTGAATGCATTCCTCACCAGGCAGTGAGTCATCTTCACTGTTTCCTACTAATCATTAACCAATGCATAATCAGGATGATCACACCGCTAGTGGATGTGGCTGAGCATGGCAGTTGGCCACATTCAGCCTCAAGGATGTGTTTGGGTCCGCTCTTGAAAGAGTGCCTGCTCACTGAAATATACAATAGCACACATAACCTACAACAACATTCAGGCCAATGTCCCTGTAGAAACATGGTGCAGCAGGGGAGCTCAGTTACTCTGCAGAAATGGTTGGTGAGTAAGTGGCATGAGCTGGTGTTTTCCAAGTGGCAATATCCTACCCTTAAATTTCAGTTTTCATTTAGCTTGGTTAAGCTTCAGCGTATGGATTTTGCATCAAAACACTTGCTAAGCAGAACTTCTCAAAGTCTGCCATATTACATTTGCAAGTGACATCAGCTGAGTGGTGCAGTTGACACTCCTGACGGACAGGATGCCATGCAGAGGGACCTGGACAAGCTCAAGGAGTGAGCCCATGGGAACCTCATGAAGCCAAGTGCAAGGTGCTGCACCTGGGTCAGGGCAATCCCCAGTATCAGTCCAGGCTGGGGCATGAAGGGATAGAGAGCAGCCCTGGTGGAAGAGCTTGAGGGTGCTGGTGGATGAGAGGCTGGATGTGACCCAGTCATGTGCACTCACAGCCCAAAAAGCCAAACGTGTCCTGGGCTGCACCCAAAGCAGCATGGGCAGCAGGGGAGGGAGGGGATTCTGCCCCTCTGCTCTGCTCTGGTGAGACCCCACCTGGAACACTGCATCCAGCTCTGGGGTCCCCAGCATAGAAGGGACATCAACTTGTTGGAGTGAGTCCAAAGGATGCCACAAAGATCACTAGATGGGTGGAGAATTTCTTCTATGAGAAAAGGCTTTTGTGAGAATTGGGACTATTCAGCTTGGAGAAGACAAGGCTCCTTCTCTTGGAGAGGGACTTTTTACAGGAACATGTAGTAGAAGGATAAGGGGGAACAGCTTCAGTNATTCTGCCCCTCTGCTCTGCTCTGGTGAGACCCCACCTGGAACACTGCATCCAGCTCTGGGGTCCCCAGCATAGAAGGGACATCAACTTGTTGGAGTGAGTCCAAAGGATGCCACAAAGATCACTAGATGGGTGGAGAATTTCTTCTATGAGAAAAGGCTTTTGTGAGAATTGGGACTATTCAGCTTGGAGAAGACAAGGCTCCTTCTCTTGGAGAGGGACTTTTTACAGGAACATGTAGTAGAAGGATAAGGGGGAACAGCTTCAGTCTGAAAGAGAGGAGGGTTAGATTAGATCTAAGGGAAAAATCTGTTATGAAGGTGGTGAAGCACCAGAACAAGTTGCTCAGAGAAGTTGTGGCTGATCCATCATTGGAGTGTTCAGGGCCAGGTTGGATGGGGATCTGACCCACCTGGTCTAGTGAGAGGTGCTCCTGCCATTTTTGGGGGTTTGCAACCATATGGTCCTTAAGGTCCCTTTCAACCGAACCCATTCTGTGATTCTATGACTCAGAAATAGCACTTCTAAGAATTCCATTATAGAAAAGAAGCTTCGATCTACTTGGGTGTAGTAGGTTTAAAACTCGGTTGGATGGGCAGGGCCAGCTTGATTGGTGAAGCCTCAGGTGCTAACTAACCAGGTGGCTTTTGCTAGATGCGACTCCCAGTTTTTGAAAGTTCCCCCACCCAATGCCTCCAAGGTGGTTTTCAACAATCCATTGCAGCATTCCACTTTGCCTGCAGCTGGTGCAAGGGGAATTATGAGAATTTTGGGATGAGGATATTGAGGAAAATACTGGCCAAAACAAGTATTGACTCATAAAATATGATAATAGAAATTTGCTTTGTAGTTGTGGTAGAAAGTCTAGGGGTGGAGGTTTATGTAATTGGTTTCCTTTTTAGTTCTGGTTTTGCTACTTTAGGTGAACGTTGTGTGTTAAATGTAATCTTGATTATAATTTTTAAATATGCGATCACAGAGACGAGGGGTGGAATGTGATAGGTTTAAAACTTGGTTTGATGGGCATGTTGCTAAACCAATGAGACAGCTGGCAATGCCTCGCAATGTGCATATTTAAAGGAAGGAGGAAATGAGGGACTTTTCTTTTTTGCTCCTGCTTCCAACCCAGGGGTGGCCAGGGGGAGGGCTCCAGGCCCCGTCCCAGAGTGGAGCGGGCCCTACTTCCCCACCCTCCACGTGGCGGTGCAGGCAAAGCCACCGGGGAGAACCCGTCCCGGCTCCGCAGGCAGCCGTGTTCAGCCTTGAACAACAGCACGGCCGGGGCCACGCAACCGAGACAGGTCTGAAGTCGCTGCGGCCCCGCGTGGAGCCAGCGGGGCCTCCCCACAGCCAGCACAGCTCACGCCGAACCGAGATAAACACCATGCAGCATAAGGGGGGTAAGGCTTTCCCCAGTGTAGAGCCTGAACAAAATCAACTTCTCAGCCGAAAACTTGCAGATACCAGTTTTCTTCCAGGTCAGAGAGAAAGGAAAACTAAGATCATGTGAGATGAAGCCAAAATGGGGGCACCAAGGTCAGTGTAAAAGATGGGGAAAGAGGGCAGAGGCACTTGCAGAGCCAGAGCTTAAATTCTCCTTGCAAGCCACGGTGAGGACTAATAATATAGCATATCATGTTCCGTATAATTAATGTGATGACATACATGGGGGGATGCAAAAAACCATGTGCAGCCTGCGAGGAAAGAGTGTCCATGCCAGGTCACATACATGCGGCGAAGGGTTTCCTAAGACTAAAAAAAATGAAAGCCTCTGCTGTCAGGCTAGAATAACTCATCCTTAAAAGACTAA
>VZRQ01004004.1:0-44153 GCA_013397975.1 Machaerirhynchus nigripectus | reverse complement strand
GATGATCAGAGGGATGGAGTGCCTCTCCTATGAGGAAACACTGAGAGAATTGGGAATGTTCATTATGGAGAAGATAAAGCTTTGGGGTGATCCAATTGCGGCCTTCTAGTAACTAAAAGGAGCTACAAAAAAGATGGAGAGGGATTCTTGGCAAGACCATGTAGTGACAGGACTAGGAAGAATGAATTAAAACTGAAAGGTGGCAGGGTTAGATTTGATAATAGGAAAAAACTCTTTACTTTGAGACTGTTGAAGCGCTGAAACAAGTTGCCCAGAGAAGTTTGGATGCCCCATCCCTAGAAGTTTTCAAGACCAGGCCACTCCTGTCTCCTTACCTGTCAGTGGCAGGGGAATTGGAACTAGATCTTTAGAGTTCTTCCCAAATCAAACCACTCCATGAGTCCATGATACTGTGAAATGGAACAGGATTGCAAAGGAATGATCAAGATAAAACAGAAACAGAAGCAGGGGAGAAAATACATAGACAGAGATGGGAAACTGTGCTGGTAACTAAAGGTAGCAAAAGCTCATCAGTTGTACACAGAGGTATATTTGACTTAATTTTTCTTCTATGTCCTTGATCATTTATTATGACAATTGCTTTGTAGAAAGAAAATACTGGGATCTGCCATTCTTTGCCTGCATGAATTCTGTCAAACTCCTATACTGGGCGTCTATAGGGCAGAAAGTGCAGAAGTGCCTCAACACTTTCAGCTTTTGTTTTCACTTGAGTTGACCCAGAGAGGAATAATCGCTGAGAGATCGAAGCTTTGTCTGAAATGTAAGATTTTTCTGGGTGCACATTGCTCAGAATTCTTTCAGGCATGTGTGAGCAGCCTGCACGATAGACACCAATACTTTTGCCTTTCTTTTAAAAGTGCTACTTTTTTTTTTTAAATATTAGATCTTTAACTTATTATTGGAGGGTAAGCTTTTTACTGTGAGCTCTGATTTGGAGTTCTCATCAGCCATTACTTAGGAGAGTGGCTACAGCTTGAGAGTTTTCAATGCATTAGAAAAGGCACTTCAGAATTTCATGATGACATACTACTTTTGGTGTCAACTGATTTTCCCTGTGTATAAGAGAGGAAATGAAGGACTGAGGGTCTACCCAAAGAGAATAATATTCCAGCAGCAAATTGTGTGGTTACTTGAGTCTACAGTGATGAGAACTAGATAATAATCACGTTCCTTGTAAAGAGAAGTATAGGATGCTATCTTTTCAAACACTTGTTTTTGCCTGTCAGGATTCTTACTCTCTCTGAAGTGTAACAAGCAGAGCTCAGCAGAGGTTTGTTTCGTTGACACTACCAACATTGAACTTGTTGTTGATCATAGAAACAGGTTTTCACCTCAGTTGTTATATATTTCTGCAGCACTAGTGAATGGTTAGACCTTTTTTTCAGGGAGTTATTCCTTTTGTGTGAACTTATAGCTCATATAGTGGTCAAGTGCTATTGTTTTTGAAATCTGAGTGTGATGTAGGGTTCTGAGGACAGAGCATGATGAGGGTTCTGAGTTTTGGAGATACTCATTAAATACGCTAAGAAACCTCCTGGCATTAGTTCTGCTTCAGTCTACTTGAAAATACTAGAGTATGTGGGAATCTCAGTGAACAGTAAAATCTGCTCTGCTTTTTGGTAGAACCTTTTGTAATGCACTTCCTGGAAAGACAGGACAAAAATGTACCCATTCTGTCTACTCTTGGTTGAGCTGGACCACATACAGCAGAAAGTCATTTAGGATGGAGGCCAAGATAATTACATGGTGTAATTTTGCCTTTCAAGAACTGCTCTCAGTTCTAACAAAAATGTCAATAAAGTTTGCTTTCTTTCAAAACAGACTTTATCTTAGAGGAGCAGATATACAGAGTTCAGTGTTGGTAGCTGTAACACAGTGGGCCCTGCAGACTTGTGCAGCCTTTGATTCTCCTAAAATCACTGTGTGCCAAATGCTTTTTAAAGAAGCAAAGTGACTGTGCCACTCAGTAGTCTGAAGTTGGTGCCAAGAGTAGTTGTAAGGTGATCAGCCAGTGAAATAGCCCTCACCCAAGATCTGTTCTTCTCATTCAACTGCTGGCTGCTATTTAAGATGATCCTTTCTACTGAATTCCTTATGGAGCTCTAAAGCAATATTGGAATAGCAAATGTTTTTCTGTGCTGGTGAATGACTATGGAGGGTGGTGTGGAATTTTTCCATATTGATATACATTCAGCTTTTTATTCAATTTCTTTGAAAAAGCAATACTTCTGAACATCATGTGAAGATTTTTAGGTAAATGTTTCCCATTAGATATAACTGATCATGTTATAACTAGTCTGACCAAATCTTTATGGTTCTTGATTTTGCCTTTAGGAATCTCTATAGGAAAAGCTCTCAAAGTAAGGCAAATTGAACTAGATTAGATATTTTATTTTTAGAAAAGCGATTGGGATAATAAACATTTTAATAACAGAGGTATAGACCTCTGCACTATAATCGTTCTGAGCAACATATTTTCTAGCTGTGTCCTTTCCAAAACCCTCTGAGTCAAGACTTCCCAGTATTTCCATTTCCCTCTAAATACGTACTTCTTTCTATATAAATATCTGACTATTTATACACATATGCACTGATAGGGAAAGACTTGTGCTTCCTCTCGTGCTTAAGTTGACCTTAATTTGACCTCCTCCAATTAAATTATGCTTTCTAATACATAATAATGTATCATACTGGTATGGAGCTGTATATTTAGCAGATGTAAACTGTAATGGGCACAGTAAATTGCCTTGTCTATCTCCACAGGCTGAGGATACAAATCATTGCAGTTAGCTGTGTGGCACATGCAGAGGTACGATGTATGAAGCCATGCTGGAGATCTAATTGTGCCACATGCATTAAACCAGTCATTGGATTTTTTAAAAAAAATTGATTGGGGAAATAATATAGATAAAATGTGTGCTTGCTGGAAACGAAGAAATTAATGTGATGAATTGTATCCAGGGCACTACTAGGGCGTATTACAAATTGTACTTCAAGGTTTTGAAACAGGGAAAATTTATGAAGTGGATGACAATTGCTAAACAACTGCAAACTTTTGTAATGTATCTTCCAATAAATCTGCATAACAGTGCAGTAGGGAAATAGATTTTTCTGGATGGATTTAATGAATTTCACAAATGCATGTGTTCAGACATGCTGTAATACAAAGATATCCCAGGCTGTCTGAAGATGGTGCAAGAGGGAATGTCTTATTTTTTCAATTAAAATAATATGCTTTTACTGTTGTTATGTTACTTAGTTCAGTAGCATCTAATAAGCGTACACAGTACTCCCAGAACACCTTTTCTTGTTATGTTCTTGTTTTTCTCTTCTGCTTCAGTTTATTTAAACAAAATTTCTTCAGCTTGATTTTGTGCCTGTCCACCTGTAACGCAATGATACAGCAAACAAAGCACTGTGAAAGAATGTAATTTCTTGCAGGTATATGTGTCTGGGGATTTTTAAAGCGTCATCTTCACATAAGCTTTTTTAAATTTTCTAGTAGAGTAGTCCATGTTCCTGAGACATGAATGAAAATGAAGGGAGTGTGCAGTGAGGGCATTTGGTCAAAATATTTTGTTGCTTGAAGGAAGATGATTTGATGCTCTTCAAGACTATTGAATTACTTCAGATTCTATTGTATTTAGTTTTCCACGTGCACCAGTGAAAAAAACTGGAGCACTGCCTATAACCCTGACATGACCAGACTCCTCTTTGCAAATATGCAATGCTTTGAAAGGTTCATAACCCTTGCTGTGAAGATTAGGGCCAAAAATACTGGAGTGATAGGAACCCAAAAATAAACTGGGTCCTAGTTTTGCAATCACAAATGTATGCATACATATTCCCTGCCTGTGGCAGTCCAGCTTCCAGTAAATAACTGCAGATCTTTTCTCCTAGCTTTTCTTCCAGTAATTCCTTCTCTAGAGTTAAGCAGTTTTATGAAAGTGTAAGGAAAAGAGATAACACAGGACACAGAGTGCATATCTGAAATGAAGAGAGTATATGGTGTGGAACCCAAGAAAGTGGAAGAATATTACAGTATGAAGGTTCAGGTGGCAACACAAAACACAAATCGTAATATATATGTTTAAAGTTTTATATATGTTTTCTTACTTATATTATTTATTTTTTATGTAATCTCAGTGAAACAGAAGACAATGTGGAATTTATTGGTATCCTGTCAGGTTTTTTGCAAGTTTTGACGCAAATAAACATGGGTTCTGTAGAATATTAGAAATCAATACTAGAGTTGGGGTTAGAGAGCAGTAGTTATCTAAGAAAAAATTGGTGGAGGGCCCATTCAAACAGAAGAGGGAATTTTTTTTAGAGGTACACCAAATGGTCTGTAAAAACGTGTAGTAAATAATATTGGCCAAGATTCAAGACACGCAACTTGCAATTACAGAATTGATAAGAGACAGGACCTGCTTTCCTTGTCACCCCACTGGAAGTACTATTAGATGACCCCTCCTGAATTTTCCCACTTTGAGCTGTAACTCGATACCCAATTATGCATATGCATTTTTTCAGAAGCAGTCTAACTTTCTTAGTAGTAGGGTCCTATAAACCTGATGTCAGTACAATGAAAACAACATGTAGCCAGCAGTTTAACACTGACCTTTCTGTAAATTCCACCACTGGTTAAAAGTAAAGTTGTGAAACCGCAATGGAAAGAAGCATCTCCAGCTGCTATAAGGATTTTCCATAACTTAGAAGTTGTTGCATTTTTCATATCATCATCATTGAAGGGATGTCTCCAAAGCTGTTTGCAAAGGCATGTGAAGTTTCCTAATTAAAGTTCTGTATGGACATCAAAGACCATTTGCTGATTGGATATTGTTTAGCTTCGGCCAATGGTGTTAATAATTGTCCTTAAGTAATTGCTTCTTCTCAAAAGAGCTCCTTTTTGGATAAGGCTCACACAGATTTCCAAGGTTCAGATTCTGGACACAGTGTTAAGTCAGAGTGTTGGCCTGGAACTGTTCCCCCTGTCTCCCTTCTTCTGCATGCTGGCCCAGGAAGGAAATTTAGAGTAGGAACCATTTCAGACCTTCAGACTGTCTGAAACAGCTAACTTCATGATTATTGTATTCCATTGCAGAATGTGCTGCCTGCAGTGTCTGGAAGAGAAGTGAGAGTCATTACTCATTGCTAAAGAGTTTTATTATGATTTGTAGCATGAAATCATTATGGAGGTGCTTAAAAGCAGATAGCAAAGATCTTTATTAAATAGGCAAAGAACTTCGAACAAAATATCCTCCATTTATTATCATCTTAAATTTTTTGTCAAAATGCAATAATGCAAATGAGGAACTGCAGTCCCACTGAGTATTTGTCCCATTTTTGGTGCATACATTTACTGGATTGGAGCAGTATTTAAAAAAATAACTCTCACACACACACAAAGCCATACAGATGAATTCAGGGAATGTGAAAGAGCATGAGAAATTCCCATTGGAACCATTCCCATTACATTGCATAAATAAAAGAGAAGTTTTGGGGTGTGCTTCCCCTCCTCTATTTTTCAGAGAATGCTAAGTGTGGGGTATGAAGCTTTGCTAAGGCAGTCAGCAACACCTCTTCTTTCCTGATTTCTGCCTTGTTTCCCCTTTATACCCACCAGCTTTCTCTCTCTTCCCTCACTCTTCCACAAAAGATTTCCAGCAGAGAGCAGCTGGTGGCTCGTTTTGGCTGCTTTCCCCAGACGCTGGGGGCTTTCACCAGAAATCAATGGATGCTTATTTTCCCCAGTACTGTGTTTTTTATGTGTGGACTGACATGGCCTCAACCATACTGACCCATTCTGCTTAGCTATTTCCATTCAGACGTGCCTCTTTACAAATAGCGGAAATTAGTTGAGGGCCAGTGTCAAACTGCTTGTCACATCTTGTTTTCAATCTGTTCAAATCAGGTTTATAGTGTCCTATTCAGGAGCCTAGGCTGCTTTTGAATGCACACAATGCATTTCAGGCGTTCCATCAGGCGATAAATGCAGAACTTCACATTGCTATTAAAAAATAATCATAATGATTAGTCTTTTGAATTTTCTGAAGTAACTTATTTGCTCAGAATTTGTTGTCTTAATTGCACTACGTCACTTGCTCGTAGGTATTCATCTCCATAAGATGTAAACTCCTTCCTAGCTGATCTGTCAGTGTAGCAGTTGTATCATATGCATAAGTTCTCCCATTGATTTAGCAGTAATGAATGAAAGAGTAAGTGAATGAATGAATAATCAGAGGATTGCTAGAATGGATGCACTAAACCTGAGCAACTTGTATTCTCTTCAGCTTCCAGGAGCTTCTGTCAAATATAGTTTAGTTTTACGTCTCCACCTAATGAGCAACCATGCAAGAATCTCAAAGAGGCTGAATATGTATGCACTTAACACTAGGTATTATGTGTTACTTCAAAAACAAGAAGAAACCTTTCAAAAGTGCCTTAAAATCTTAAACTTTGTGGAAAGATATGTTTTTAATGATATTTCAGGACTTTTCTTCTGCAATTTAGCAAAATATTTTTGGTGTAACACTAAGTTATTTAAGCAAGGAGGAAAACTTTATCACAACCTTTAGAACAGACAATCATTTTAGTTCAACTCATTTGAAAGTCTTCACACTTGCCAAGGATTTTATCCTTGATGAGTAAAAATGCCTTGGGTGTTTGATGACATTTGGATGCCAAATAATAAAACTATTGAAATAACATATGCAAATGCACACGATGTGATTTTCCACTAATTTTTTACAATATGCAGAGGTTCAGAGCTCCAGATACAAGCACGACTCGCTACATGCTAGGAAGCAGCTGCTGTCATGTTCTTGTGAGAACTTTCAAAGGATTACCCTCGGAATACTTGTTTGAATCTCAATATCTGTTTATTCAAATGAACAGTCAGCCACAATTTTCCCTTTTCTTTGAAATGAGAAAAAATCAAATGGAGGTGTCGAAATCCCACAGAACTTCACTGCAGTAGTGCAAGGGAGATTAACAAAAGCCCCCCTCCCCCCCCGCCCCCCGCAAATGTTCTGTAGCACACAGCACGCAAAACTGCTGAAAAATCTTTGTTGAATTCCAATATTCAGCAACTGTCAAGGTCTTAGGCCTAATTGCAAGGAATGAAGCTGTCTCTGTGTCAGTGTCAATAAAGGGCTTCATCCACTAAGTGGGCTCCATCAGTTAACACTAGGAACTGTGTTCTTGGTTGCAGATCCTTGAGTTTTTGTCTATTGGGACATTAGCAAGGATAGAGATTTCCCCTAAACTGAATTCTCATTCCCTGCACTTGAGCCTATTATCTTTGGTTTGGGTGTGTAGACACTGCAGGAGCTGCACAGTTCAGCAATCTGTTGTCCTTCTTTCCCTAAAGCTACTGCTTTTGTGAGTCTGAAAGCTATAGAGAAAAAATTGGTGGGGAAAGATGCATTCTCCAGTCTTACAGAATGGCAGGATGATCATTTGGGTGGGTTAACCCTAAGTTAGAAAATAGAAATAAATAGCACACCTCTTAGAGGAGGTGATACATAATTTCTTAAGTGTCTTCTAGTATCAGTTGTTATCTTATTTCTCAAGTCTTATGAAACAGTGCTATGGCCAAACTCCATTAATCAGTGGTCTGACTTAAGTTTAGCAAAGTTTCTCTCATGCTTCCCACGTATGACATTTTGAATTGTGGCCTAAATCCATCAAGTTCAGTCCATTATTTCAAGTTAACTAGATGTTAAGTCAAGTAGTCACATATCACATCTTTCAAATACAAGGATATTTTTGTTCAGAGCTCCAGACCTCTTCATTTTAAGCAAAATAATTTTCATTGAGGTTTGAAAAACTCTTTTTATCTTTGCACCTTAAAAAATGTATTTTCTTTCTGAACAGTCTTTGTCTTGTATCAAGAAAGATATGTCAAAGTCACTGCAGGTCTGCAGAAAGGTATATGGGAAAGATTTTTAGGGTACTATTTCTTAACTGGCCTGTGGAATATGGAATCTTGAGCTCTCATTCTCAAAGACTGACATTAGAGGTTGAATTTTGCACATCAAAAGTATCTTTTAAAAGTCCACTTGAAAAGAACGTTTCCCTTTTCTAAGAGTTTATCTTTCATTATTTCTTTGTAAAACCATTGTTTCACTTTTACCAACTGTTTCCAAAACACAAGGGCACCTGGATTTTTGTTCTTAGAAAACCCTGATAAGACTATGGCTTCATTCAATGATTTTTACAAAATCTCTTATAAATAATATTTTTGTTACCAAAGTCAAAAAACCCAGTCCAGTTAAGCAAGGTTTTCCTTCCCTCCTAGGTGACCTTCAGGATAAGGCAGAAAGAATTCAGATTGAGAGCAGAAGAGAGGGGTAAGTAGAAAAGAATATTTGGACAGAGTAGGAACAGAACCTGAGACAAAGAACTGAGATGCCAACTACATTATATCATCTTTTCATTTTGGCAGAAAGTTTACATAGAAAAATCTTGGAAGAAATAGGGAAAGCTGTCGAATACTGCTGGAGATTACTGGTTTTTTTCTATTTTTTTCTGAATTAAAGAAGGTGAAATATGATCACAGACTTATGGGAGAAACTATAGAAAAAGTTGTCTGGAGTTATTTGTTTCTTTTACAAGAGATGAAAAGCTAAGTTTGTCTAAGACAAAATATTATTTTCAAAATTTCCTTTAGTTCATATTATTTGGATATGTAATTATTGTTTTTCAACGCTGAATTGTTCTGCTCACTATTTAAAAATGCCCTTTTTTGTGCTCTATATAAATCAGAAAATATAAACAATCCCAATGCAAGAATCTTCCATCATTTTGGCACTTCCAAACAGTCAATTTATTCTAATTTCAACCTCAAATTCTTCCAGTGATGCCAAAACTGAATTTTCAGTGTGGGAAGTTTGAACAGATTAGTGAGGTTTGAAAGGCACATTAACTTACTAGGCATATTTACACCCTTCTTGTATTAAAAGTCCAACCAGAACTTGCTCTGCCTTAAGAGGAGCCAGCTAAACGCATTTGCCAATGTGCAGAATGTCTTATACAGGGAAAGGAACAGCATGTCCCTTCCTACAAGACAATGACATCTCACGTGGTGAGGGATTAACCCATTCTTAATGAATGGGGCCACAGCATGAAACGTTGATTCCTCCTTTTTATGATCTCTGTGATTGCCAGCCAGAATGTACATACACAGCTAATAAAATGAGTGCAAAAAATATTTCTCATATGCTTGCAAGGAGAGATCTCAGGCACGGAGTATTTTAATAAGCAATAGGTATTCAGGATACTTACTAGGCATTTAAAGAAGTGAATGGTTTGGACAGCTGCATAGGAGCAGAGAAAGAACCAGTGTAGAGACCAGATCTGTGAGTATAGACTGTAAATGAAACACAAGGAGCTCTGTGTTTTGCAGTTTGGAGCAATAACTTGTTCCTGGAAAATACTGCTGTCTAGTGTTTCTATACAGCCAACCTGCTTGGTCTTTTTAGCACTGTTTTATTACAGTCAGAAAACTGAAACTATTTTACTATATTCAGAAACAGTTTAACAGTTCCAGAGGGTACTGTACACACACTTTTACCCCAAACAATACATCAAAAAGGCACTTCAAACACAAGAGCAAATTGAGTGATGAGAAGTGTATCAAACCAGAATAATTGGCCCTGAAGATCACAATTTAAAAGTGGATGGCAAATGCCCTCGGGTAGAAACAGCACAGAGCTCTTTCCCTCCATGAAGAACCATCAGCAGCGATAAGATTTCCAGAACACTGAACAGAAAATGTTTGTACGTTATTTCCTATCATTGTTTTCAGTAAGTAGGAGATACAGAAACTATAGTGTTAGGTTTATGATCTCTTAGTAATGAAGGATGTCAAATTACCAGTGTGCATAAAAGCATTAATTTATCCTCCAACCATTTAAATGTGATCTTGGAGTAAGTTACAGAGCAGTTAATAATATGCCTCGAGCAAAGTATTACAGCTATAGTCTGCATTTTAAGGCAACCAACCTCTTCCATTCATATGCATGTTAATAACAGCTACTACCCCTTCTACACTTCCTTGCTTCCCAGAAGTATGGGACTTGCAGTACATCTGGACTGGAATTTTGAAGAAATTGTGCATATGCTGCATTCTTATGTGTATATTTTGCGATTGGAAATCACAATTCATCACAATTAAAGTCTGTATTGACACTGTAATGGGATAGCATATGTGCTGGTACGTGCTAGAAGGTCTGGTTATATTACATGGAATGTATACATAATATACTTTATGATTTTACTTTAGTATAACCTCATTTATAATGCTGAAAACACTTTCCTGGAACAGAAACCATGTTTTTTAACTCATAAGCACAAGAACTTGTCCTTATGCTCAGTTTCTGTAGATGTCCTAAAGGCTAAAGATATGTTTCCTACTTCAACCAAATGCTCATAATCTTTCAAAATCATCTGCTTGTAATTCAGAAAAGTTGGGTTTTTTTAAGGACTTTGAATCCATTATGAAGGTTATTACAAAGACTGGAGCAAAATACTCAATGAACACTTGTGTAAAATTTTGTAGGATTCAGCAAGGGTCTGACTCTTATTTGGAGTTTCTTCATAGAATATAAATAATCTTCCTCATTCCTGTCATACCACATGCGCAAAGGATTGACAGAGCAGCAGCACAGAGGGATTCTAAAACATCAAATATCCTGTTTTTTTAATATTTGTGAAGAGAGATCATATTTCAAGGGAGAATGGATTTTGTAAAAAATAAGAAGCACAAAACCAAAGACCAACCAACCAACCAANTTTTTTTTCATTCAGAGGGGAATCTTCTAATGATGTGTCATTCAAAAGTTTTGACAGACAATGGAATTTCTACAGGCCTTGTAGCAGCTGTTGAGTAATAAATTATGAAGATAGTGCCCAATTATTTATATACTGACTCTAGTTTTTCTTCTACAGTGAAGTAGAAGTATGGTTACTGAGGTTAAGCCAGAAAGAGAAGTCCGTGTGACTAGCAAAGGTGATAAATAAGCAGAGTTCAGATGGTTTGCATTGGTGTTTCTGTAAGAGGTGCCTGTGAGAGGACATCTTTAAGACTCCTGAAACAACTGCACTCTTGGTCTTGTATTAATGTTGAGCTAAAAAATCTTTCACCAGTAATCATCTGTGTTTCCACTCTTTTTGGTATTTCATATTGCCCTTTCTTCTGGAATAAAGGAAAAATCCAGGATCCTCTAGTGATGACTAGTATAATACCTAATGTAAAAATAGCTAATTATTACTATTGAGATAAAGGGTTTAAATTATTTGGGAATGTCCTTTCTAGACAGTGGTGATTTCTGCTTTAAAGACAAAGCCTACAGTATCACAAGCTTGGGCATGTATCTGTTTTCCTGCAATAATAATCTGGAAGTCCATTAATTGCAAACTAAATAGTCTGACTTTAGTACCAAATTTTATTTCTCTGACTGTCCAGTGATAAGGGCTGGTTCTTGATTCAGTGGCGCTTAATTACTTGCATGATTGATGAGCAATCCTTTATGAGCGCTCAGCTTGTCAAGGATAAGATTTTAACACTATACTACGCTCTGTATTACACCTGGGTGCCTGCAAACTCATGTACATAGTATACCACACTGTGCTCCTATTCCAGAGATATCCACTGGTAAAATATTCTGGTTTTCTGCTTTGGGAGGTTTTTTCACATTTCTGTCTGACAGCATCATGACACTGTATTTAAACTGCTTGTCCTAACCTTCCTGCCTTCTCTTTTCAGTAATTACACATGCTTCCAGCACAACCACATTTCAATCCATTTCATTGGTCCCATGAATACACTGTAATTTACCCTTCATTTGTTAAATAAATAAAGTGCAACTCACACATATCACCAGTACAGAAAAACCATCAGTCTTAACAGGAAAGGAGAACCTCTGCAGAAGGCTGTCTGCCTCTGAAATGCTTATCACACAAGCCAAGCTTAGTGCATCGTAGTTAGGAACACACAGTCAGTGCCTTGGTGTGGGATTAGTGCTTGTTTGCAATAATGGCAACACTACACAAACTGAGTAAACTCTCTTATGTCAGATACAGCCTTTATTTCACATACATAGGTATTTCATGCACAGCAGTATGCTGTGTTTGGTACCCTGCTGACAAGTGCTCTGTTAAGCTGCAAAAACAATTTCAGTGAGTTATATTGTTTGGACAACAGAATTTATTGACCCGTCTTTTCAGGCACTGGTTACATTTTGAAAAAAAAAAGCTAGTTGGTGCAGTTACTTTGCCATCTGTGGCAGCAATAAGAAAATATGAGAGTGATGGTCATGATTCTTACTGACATCTTTTATCCCGGTATCTAATAACAGCTGACAAAGAGGCACCTGCATATCTTCCTTGAATTCTTGAAAGGTTACAGACTCAAAGGTAGAAAAAACAAAAGCCCACCATTCAAGGTGATTTTGATGTGCAAATTTTGTTTACGTGTACTAAGTATTGCAGAAACCATAATAAGACCTACATCTAAAAACATTATCAGTAGCAATACCACCAGGGTTTCTATTCCTAATGAGTCCAGTCATATCAAAGCTTTGCTAAAGATGAGAAATGAAATACCATCATGTATTTTTCTTTAGTAGAATTCCTTTGGGTCCTTTTTCTAAACTATTTGTCAAAACAGCACTTTTCAGCAGCTCCTCTGAGGAAAACAGAATTCCATTTCAGTTCACAAAGTTAGTGTGATATTTTGGACCAGACTGGGGCAGATGGGAGGGTGGGGGATGGGGAGGAAGAACAAAAACAAGCAAAATCCATCAGCAAAAAAAAGAGAAGAATAATGGCTTTGATATTTTGCAGTCCATCAGTTATTTTCTTGGAAAACAGATCAAAAATTTCCTCAGTAACTTTCATGGAGCAGACAATGGCAGAAAGTTAGCATTTCTGTAACATATCAAAACAAGTTATCGTAAATACAGCTACTTCTTTGAACAGTAATTTGAACAGTGGGATAAAAAATCATCTTTTCTGTCTCTTCTCTATTGACCTAGCTGTCTTTATCTACCTTTTTTTCTTAAAGAGTTCTCAGTTTTACTGTGAAGTAGCAATTCTTCCATGTGGACCTACTATTATGTTTATTTCTCAGCTTGTTAAAATAAAGTTGTGGATTCACCAAGGGCAGGTCCTGCCTGATCAGCCTAGTGGCTTTCTAAGATGGAACGATTCCATCAGTGGGTAAGGGATGTCATTTATCTGGACTTCTGTGAAGCCTTTGATGAGGTCCCCTACAACATCCTTCTCTTTAAATTGGACAGAGATGGATTTGATGGGTGGATGGTTAGATGGATAAGGAACTTATTGGACGGTCATGTCCAGAGGGTGGTGGTCAATGGCTCAGAGTCATGATGGACATCAGTGAGAAGTGGTGTCACCAGGGGTCTATATTGGGACCATCAGTGACATACAAAGTAGTATCAACTGTACCCACAGCAAGTCTGCAGATGACATCAAGCTGAGTGGTGCAGTTGACACTCCTGAAGGACAGGATGCCATCCAGAGGGACCTGGACAAGCTCAAGGAGTGAGCCTATGGGAACCTCATGAAGCCAAGTGCAAGGTGCTGCACCTGGGTCAGGGCAATCCCCAGTATCAGTCCAGGCTGAGGGGCGAAGGGATTGAGAGCAGCCCTGCTGGAAGGACTTGGGGGGCTGGTGGATGAGAGGCTGAACATGACCCAGCCATGTGCACTCACAGCCCAGAAAGCCAAACGTGTCCTGGGCTGCATCCAAAGCAGTGTGGGCAGCAGGGGAGGGAGGGGATTCTGCCCCTCTGCTCTGCTCTGGTGAGACCCCACCTGGAATACTGCATCCAGCTCTGGGGTCCCAAAGCTGGCAGGACATCAATCTGTTGTCCAGAGTTTGGACAAAAAAATTATCAGAGCTGTGGAACTCCTTCCCTATGAGGAAAGACTGACAATAGAATTGTCAATTTCAATTAGAATTGTTCAGGCTGAGGAAGACAAGGCTCTGGGGTGACCTTATAGAAGACTTACAGTATCTGAAGGGATTCTATAGGAAAGCCAGAGAGGGATTTTTGTGTAAAATCGTATCATTACAGAACATGGGGAAAATGTGTTTAAGCTGAAAGACAATAGGTTTAGATTTGCTAGGAGGAAATTTTATATGTGAGGGTGGTAAACACTGGTTTTGAAGCACTGGTATGGGCTCCGCCAAGAGAAGTGTTGGGTGCACCATCCCTGGAAGCACTCTAGCCAGGTTGGACGGGATTTTGAGTAACCTGGTCTAGTGCAAGATGTCCTTGTTTGGAGCAGCAGGGTTGGAACTAGGTGATCTATAGGATTCCTTCTAACCCAAAACATTCTATGATAGTATGATATCCACAAGAATATCAGATCTGCTTTGGGCTTTTACCTCAGGGTTTCTCCTCTAATTTACAAGTACTATGGATGCTACACAAGAATGTTTGCAATAGCAAACTGCAAGTGAGAAGGAAAGGTATCTATTGTACAAATCCCTGGTCTTAGCACTTTGAACTATAAAGTAGAACTTGAAAGGAGGGGGTCTTTCTTCCCCTATGTGTTTTCCCTTAAGCAGTTTATTTTTTCAATATTAAACAATTGTGTTAGCTAGAAATGTAAGGAAATAAAGTTTTAAAAATCTTTTAATGAGATCCCATATGGATGGAATCATCTCCCTTCACTCTAGACATCATTATTTGAACTATTTGTTTAGATTCTCCTAAAGGAAATGAGAACAAATAAACTTTTCTAAAGCATGATTTATCTATCTATTTCAGTCATCTATTTTGAGATGAGATACATTATATTCTAGAGATACCAATTTTTCTCCATTGACTGTAAATAGTGTCTAGATTATTAACCTAGAGATCTAAACTTTTAATGCAGAAAGAAATCATAGATTTGAAGTTAGAGGAGATGAATCCCACCTACTTCAGACCTATTTTAGGTCTATAAACACTTTTGGCAGCTCAGTTTAAGAAAAATACAACTGTTAGGTGCAATGCATCTCTTTTAAGACAAACATAGCACCACTGATACCTTTTTGTTCTCACTTAATCCATGTAGCTGTCAACCACAGGTAACAAGTTTCTGCTTATGGGTAATGTTTGTAATTCAGATATATCACAGAATCTGTGCCAAGACTGAAAAGTCATATTGGGTTACATTGGACATTTTAACATTAAACTGTGAGACTGATGTTTACCAATATCAACACAGGTGAAAATGTGGACATAATCTTCTCTTGTGGTTTCTGAATTTTTATTACATCCAAGATAAATGACCATATTGTCAAAACTGGAAAAAATGTGACTGAGGAGATAAATAAAAATCTCTTTTAAGAACAAAGTACATCATGGAGCAAAAAGGTTAGGATCAGATGCGTAGATTCAAATCCTAGCATGAGAATTCTGGCAGATATAGGACTGGAGATCTGCCCTTGATCATGCCACTTACTGACATGAACAAATTGGAATTGTGTCAGAAATAGTATGTGCCAAGTTGATTATGAGGGATTGAGAAGGACACACAGAAAGACACATCTCATTACAGTGTTAGCCTTGTATGTCATGTTTTGGAATGGTCAAATGTCTCTTCATAGGGAAAACATTGCATGTTTGGAAAAACTGACATCCTAACAGGCTACATCTGGAAAACAACTTGGGATCATAGCAATAAAATACTGAATTGAGACAGAGCACATTCAGTCACTGAGAAAAAATCCCTCTATGAGAAATTATTTAAGCTAGTGATTCGTGCAAATTTAAAGTGTTTGCCTTGAGATACAATGGGATATTGCTCACTGCAGTCTTTTCATATTCTGTAGATTATTTCAGTAAAACGAAAGACAATAACTTTGTGGTCTGTAAGCTGAAAATTAAAACCAGATGCACATGTTCAAGCCATCTGCTGAACGCTGTTTTTCAAGACAGAGGTTGAGCATATGGATTCTAGGGTTCAAAATGCCACTGAAGTAAGTACATGGATGTAGTCTCCAGTTTACAATGCAGCTTATAGGAACCACTGATACGTTTTTCCCTAAGCACAAAATGGTGCATTATGATCAAAAGGCACTTGATTTAGACTAAGAAAAATGGTAAGCTTGTAGTCAAGGTCATTTCACAGGCACCGGGATGACACTGAAGAAGCTGAATGAGGGAGGGTTGCCTTGCTATCTGAGTGCCTTGAAAGATGCTGCTCGGCTGGCAAGTGCTCAAGGTCTGCAGAGAGTATGGGTGAGTGTGCAAGCACCCCTCTAGTGTAATTCCACTCCTGTACTTCCTGAGATAGCTGTGCAGCACCACTGCAGGGGGAAGACACGAGTATGGCTACACTCCATGTTGTTACTTAAAGAGTTTTTCTTCCCTGGAGGTTTTAATCTCTCCTTCACGATTCCTAGTTTACAGTGGTGTTAGCTATCATAACTTAAGTCTATTCTGGCAGCGCTCCAGAGAACAAACATAGAAATGCATGAAAGAAGATGTGTTTCATGTGCCAGCGGAATTTTGCTTCCACTGAACAAGTGCAGTGGCTGGGAGTCCTTTCTGAGCTGGAAGTTTGCCACAGAGAAGATTTCTATAAACCCCTCTGTCACGAATAAATGCAGGGATTTTGTTCCATGACATTCAGCACCTTAAAAGAAATGCAAAATAACATTACCTGTGCTGTAGAGCACCAGTAACTGAGACACACAGAACACAAATCCATAAACAACTGAAGGACAGACTCACCTTCTTCCTACATAGCTATGTGTATTACAATTATTTGTTATGACTAAATCAATATAATTAGCATAACACTTAGACACCATTCTTAGAAATGTTAGTAAAGAGAATCTTTGTCGTTTGCTTTTAAATAAAAGAGGGATTCTGTGAACTTGTTTCGTAGATGTTTTAATAGCATAAAACTTCATTAGCAAAATGGTTCCTTAGAAGCCTTGTAGTTCTAATTGTCATGTATGTGAATGTGCAGTAGTTGTACCAAGAAATGTAACTGAGGTGTTATATATTCATAATATGGGCGCATAGTCAAATGTAACTTCTTCATTCAGTCCAAAGTTATCACCCACCCAATTCTACACAGAATGATACAGGTCCAAGGATTTGGGGGATGTTCTGCGGGTTTTGCTTTTGCATTGCTCACATGGCCTTCAAAGGAATAGTTTAGATACACAGAAAACAGGAGGGCAGAAGTACAAGATTAATGTGTCTTTACACACAGATGATGTGATCTGTTTGTAGATAGGGCCAGGGACTTGCAGATAGGGAAGTAACAGGAGAAACTGTGAGTTTCAGAAAATGTTACTAAATGCCACGGGCTGCTGCTCAGCCAATGTCATGCTACATTCCTGAACTTTGAAGACGAACAAAGACTTAATAGAGCTGTGTTATACAAAGGGGGAGGTGTATATTAAGGGAAACATAGAGTAGGTGAATTGGGAAGTCTATACCTTCCAAGTACCTCAGCCAGTGGGGAAAGGGAGAGGGTCATGCAGCTGGGAAATTAGGATAAAAAGGAGGCTGCATCCTCCAATAATTTGAGAGACCCCATGGGCAAATGCCCCAAGACCTCTCCCTTTGTTTACGTTTAAAATTACAGGACACCTCTGGCTCCTTTTTGGACATAAACCTCTGGTGACATGAATTCTTCTGCACAGAAGCAGTCCAGAGGAGGGTGTCCGAGACTGGAAAAAACTGACATCTCGAGACATTTTGGGATGCACGTGTGTGGAGGAGGGAGACAGGTTGGGCCTTGCTGTGGCAAGGCACTGCCCTGTACCCACACCACCCCTCAGTCCAGAGCCAAAGCATCCCCACCCCACATCGTCTGTCAGTCGTGGCACACCAGAGGCTGCCCCAGTCTTGCTTAACTCAGCTCCTGAATGGCTGGAAGTCACACCTAGGAGGAGGGTTCATGGACGCCCAAGGGTTTAAAAGGCTGACCACAACAGGATAATTCCCTCTTGGAGTTTACCCATGTTGGAACCCAGGAGTTGGTAGCTATATGTGTGTTTTTCTACATATTTTCTCTCTTTACTCTTTTCTTCTTCTAATTCTCTTTCCATGGAACATTTTGGGTAATTTAACATCAAACGTGTTTAAAGTCTGCTAAATTAAATGGATTAAGTTAATGCTATGCTAAGTGTTTTGCGTTAATTGGATGCTGTATTAAATCCTTTGACAACTTCCTTAATTTTCTATATTTTGTCAGAAAACTTTTGTGTAATTTTGACCTCTTGAGAATATTTGCTCTGTATTTCTCCCACATGCTTAACCCAGAGTAAAGGAACCTAACTACACCCCTTGTGTTTATATATTTTGGGGTGTTACAGAGGGTCACAAAGGTGATTAGAGGGCACCTCTCCTATGAAGACAGACTGATGGAGAACTGGGGTTGTTGAGGTTTTACTTCACTGTGGCCTTTTGGTGCCTAAAGGGGGCCTACTGGAAGGACTGAGAGGAACTTTTTGCAAGGGTATATAGCGACAGGACAGGGAAAAATGTCTTCAAGCTGAAAGAGTGTAGGTTTAGATTTGATATTAGGAGAATATTCTTTACTCTGAGGGTGGCGAGGCACTGTAGCAGGTTGGAGAAGTTGTGGATACACCATCCCTGGAAGCCTTCCAGGCCAGGTTCAGTGGGTTTTAAGCAATCTGATCTAGTGGAAGGTGTCCCTAGCCATGGGCAGTAAGGCTAGAACTAGATGAACTTTAAGGACCCTTCCAACACAAACATTTATGTGATTTGTTACTTAAGACTGCTTAAGATATCTTCAGATAAGCTTATCTTCAGATAAGCATCTGGAGATTTGGACTCTCATGTAAAACTTCACAGTTCTCCCTCTAAAACACAGAACCATTGTTTAGAAAGGAAAACTGAGGGTTTGATATCTATATGTATCTCCAGAACAGGGAGGCAATAATCCATTTGTGAATGTATTAGGAATAAGTGAAAAGTGACCAAAAGTCATGAAACAAAAAGGAGAAACATCTTTTTTTCTGGTCCATTAATACAAATGCATACAATTTATTGTGTTATGTGATAGATTATCTTAATATGCCTTAGGATTTAATTCAGATGTCTCCTCAAAGAAAGAAAGAGAGACTTGAATTTGAATGGAGTTTGCAGTAGATCATGCTTGAAAATCATGACCCTCTTCTGTATTCTGTTCCCTGTGTCCATTAATCTGTGTCCACAAAGCGGAACATCACCAAAAGAGATGAAGGGAGACTCAACTGAGAGTAGTTTGGTAATTACATTGCTATTTTTGGAAATATGAGGCTTGGTTTCTTTTTCCTGCTGTACATGTTGTTGAATGAGGCTGACCTAAGAGATTTACCAACTCTGTGTCTAAGAAGTCTTAAGTGCTTTGTAATTGTGCATGATCTAAGACTACTGCTATATAAAACCTCATAAATAAGATTGATGCCAGCTCTGAGACTGATAGGATACTGGAGATGCTGTTGTCATCCAGTGGTTTTTCATATGCATGAAGTAGCTGTGTTACTCTGGACCTTTTGCTTCAAGTCCAAGAAAGAGAATAACCAGTTCACTTCATGTTGCACATCTAGCCTCAGGCAGGTCTGCAGGCTTACTCTGTAAGCAAGGGAAGTTATCTGTGGAATGGAAATCAAAGTTTTGAGTGCTGTGATTCTGTCATTTCTAGGCTTGAATACCTTCCTTTTTTTTTTACTAGATCTTGTGCAGATATCATATAAATGCAGAAGATCTACGATTATGGACTATAGTCAGTTTCAAGGGATGTTTAGAAATTACCAGTCACAGACACCTACCTACAAATGGCTCAGCTGTCTTGGGAAAGGTCTGTCTTCCTCCCCTATCCATAAAAGGGGCTTGCAAGTCTGATTTATTTTAGAGATCTCACCTATGTGAAATGAACCCTGTACTCATTACTGCTTAAAAATAGGATTGAGAGGCCTAAAATGGCAGTTGGTGCTCATGTCTTGAATGACTTACAAAAACACAGAAGAAATAATGGAAGAGAGGTTTGGAATAGAAAGCAGTCATTATTGGAACTAATCTAGAGACAATCTGACCGCCATTCTACTGAAGCATAACAGTGTATGGTTTTATAAAAGCTCACACACTTGCTCTGAGATGCCATCCTTAAAAATTCATTCCTCTTAGTGTCATTTTTATTAGTTTACTAAGTTCTTAATTGAATTATTATGTCAGTGAAATTTTGTATTAAAATTAACGTCTATCTATTGAACATCTAGAAAATAATAAACCTGTATTTATTTAATATTTATATTTAATGCACTTGCGCTTTCCTCTTATAATTTCTAGCCAACAGTAATGACATTTCACTGACACCTTTAAAAGTGCTTGGTAATCTCCTCTGAAGGCAGAGTAACAAATAACTAAGTTGTCATAGCTAAGAGACCAATCAAAGGCTTGCACTCAGGAAGATAAAATAATTCTGATGTATTGATTATTATTTTTTATTATTTCTGCTGTTTGCACATGTCTTTAATTTGATTTATCCTGAAACTGAATCCTGAAGACTCTTGGAGAAAGAGCTTACAGAATAAACAATGATTCAGCAACGTAACATTACCGACCAACAAACTGTAAAGTTTGCAGAAGATTAAAAACTCATAAACTGTTTAAGACCTATTGTAGACAATGGAATTCACTTGCCAGAATCTGGCTAAACTCAGATTTGTATTCAAACCTTGATTTGACTGCTTTATATTCACTGTTTCCAGAAATATTTTCCTGTATTTGTGACAGATTTTAAAAATGGCAAAAAACTCTGACCCTGCTACATACCTACTTTTAAAAATGGTACTTCTGCTGTTTCTAGGATTCCCACAGCATTTCAACAAAGCCCCACACCATGCATGGTGTTTTCTTTTTTTTTCTCTCCCATTTTATGTGAAATCTGAAATTAATTAACTGAAAAATGTGCCATGCTATCACAAATTTTTATTGGATTCCTCTTAGACATTTAAGTGCTGTAATAATTCAGTTTCAGAGTGTTTGGACATTACAAACTTATTATACAAGAAGCAATTTGATTTTTACTAGTACAGTAGCTTTTGCCTGAAGACCACCCCTGGAGAGGCCCCAAGTGGCTTTACACTCCAGTGGAGTCATTGTATAAGTAACAAAATGGGATGAAGGATGGTGTTCAGGGGGAAGGGGGGAGGGAGGAAGTGATACTCAATGCTAGCAGTAAGTTTGACAGTACTGAACAATTGGAACAGCCTTGTACTAAATCAAAATGCAACACGACTTTTCCTGAATTTGAAAGTATAGACAGAAGAATGAAAGAAAGCAGGGAAGATTAAAAAAGAGAAAAAAGTGTTTTGACTGAAACATAATTACCTTCTATTTCTGTAGATCACATGACTGAGTTTTCTCTGGTGTGCTTTAAGTCCTGTAGACTTTAAACCTCAGTGCATTATTAGGTTTATTAAAAAAATGCATATATGTAAAAAGCACGACACACACAAAAGAATGGTATCCATGTGCCAACCCAGCTGTACCACAGTAGTTTCAGAGATATGAATCCCTCCTCCTCCACCTCCAGCTGTGCCATACACTCTCTATCTTCCTTTCTCTGGTTCTAATCATCCTTCAAAGGCTGCAGGATGAGTATGGTACATGGCTTTTTGGCACCCAGTGTTGACCGATGCATTCATCTGTTCCACACCATTTCTACCTTCATGTATATGCCTAATTTTCCCCTTAGAACTCAGTACCCCAAATGTTTTTTTAGTTTGTATTTTAAGATTGGCAGCATGTCTCTGAATCTAATTTCTCTAGATAAGACAGTTCTAAATACCCTTGCTTTTTCTAGTTTTTGTGACACTAAAATAATGAAATGTGAGCTTTGAATGATGTAGTTATGGTGAAGCAGTTTCTCAGTTGCACTAGTTTCCATTCAAATCAGTTTGGAAATATTTAGATTTTTTTCCCGTAATTTATTAGTCTTGCCATTTTCTTAGCTATATTTTTGGAGCAAAATCATGACTGTTCCTATTCCATCAGGATATTGTTTCTCCTCTGATTTCCTCCTTAAATTATCCGAATTCTCATTTTCTCCCTGTATCAAGTTCCCATTGCACATAAATAAGGCTTCTCAGGAAAACAGTGGCCATATGTGGTATTTCAGATTCATTCTTCATGCTCCCCATAGGTATTGTCATGATACTATGATCCCTGTTACATGGTTTTAATTGTCACTTTTTGGCTATCAATGAATTCAGCTTTTTTTGGCATTGGCCTCCTGCTCTTTGAGGGACAAACTGTAACTTTTAGGTGGCATTTGAATCATTGTGGGTGTTTCAGGCTGTTTTCTCTTTGCTTCTGAAATTCAGTAATAATCTGCTACTGAACTACATTAATAATAAATTGTGGGTTCACTGTGGACAGGTATAAGATTAGAAAATCTATCCAGAACAAGGACTGTCGAATAAAAAGAAAATTATTTTACCACATGTGCTAGAAAGGAAAGATGACTTACCAGTTGAAAGGTGTCTGCTTGACAACTTCTGAATTTGGTTGTGCCAGCGTAGAAGCACACTTGTGAGGCTATCCAGTAGAGGGCAGAGGACATATAATCATATTTTCTTGATGATGTTTTATTATATGACTTGTATGACCATAGGCAAAATGCCACTCTCAGTTACCCTTACCTCAGGGAAAAGAGAGAAATCAGGGAAAATATATGACCAGTGTGTATACACGCCTTCTCAGAATTTTTAATACTGTTAAAAAACAATCCAAACCAATATTGGTTTTAAAAGCAAAAAGAAGTATTGTAAGAGAGAACTAATATTTACATTTTTGGGTGGGAAAATTACACTGAGAACGGTTTGGTATGAGTCTTTCTGATGAAGCAAGTATTTTAAAGATACCTCAGGAATATTTAATGGAACAATTCCATTCTTTAATGGCATCTTTAAGCTTTAATAGGTCCTAGCTTATAATTCAAAATATCAGGTTTCTCAAGATTAGCTATAGAAGACAACAATAATCATCTCAAAAATGTTCAATTTTTTTGTATTTATAATGCAACGATTCTATATCAAGGATCCCATTCTTATAGGGAAAGTCCCAAAGACATAGTTTCATCATACAGGAGAGACGGGGGTTAGAACGCAAGGAGAAATAACTAAAGATCGCACTCTTAAATAAACTTCTTCAATTCAAAAGAGCAGAACACAACACTGGATGGTGCATCCTAGCTTTGAAATATTACAGGGTAGTATACTATGGGACATAGAATAGGTTTCAGTGCAATACAGGGGGTTTTTTTAGCTAAGAAAACACTTTTTCTTTGTTATCATATCATACGAAAGAGCTATTTTCATAATAGAGATGGTTAACAAAACTGTCAAACCTCGGGGAAGGACATACCACACAAGTAAGTGGACTGTTCCCTGTTCAGTCATTTTTCCTATTTTTATCCTACCTTCTTCTAATGAAACAGCCATTCTGCAATTTCTCTTGTTTTTGATAAAAATCAAGCATGTTTTCTCAGTTTCATACTTATAAATTGTTTTTGAATGCATGAATCTGCTTCTTTGGAGTTCTCTGGTGAAGGCCAATAACACCTTAAAGTTATTTGAGATCCAAACATCATTATTGAGATTTTATTCCCATTGCAAATATAAATTTGCTTTGACAGTGGGTTGTGTTCTTTATTGGATTCTTTATTTTGCAGACTATGGAGCCAGTGGTCAAAATGTTCAGTTGTGGTTTCCCAGCCTGAAAAGCAGAGGGTAAGTGGAAACATGTATGGTTTCCTGGGCTGTCTAGCAGAATGTCAGAAAAAAGTATACTGAAAAACAGAGCCTCTGAGAGATCCCCCTGCAGGAGTCTAAAACACAGCCCTTACAGGGCAGCTGCCATTGAAAGGGGTATTTTCTCCCTTAGCTACTTGACTAGAATTGTGACTGAACCCAGCAGAAGAGTACAGTGATGACTGAAGCTGGTGCTACTGTAAGACTCCATGAATTATGTTTATCAGAGTCTATAGAGCACTTTCTTAAGAAAGCAGCAGGTTTTTATCCAGCTTTAGCAGTGAAACTGGAGTATGACATTTACTTTGTCTCAGTTAATTGCATTCTTACATCTCCTCCAACAGGGAAAGGTGTTCTCTTACTGTGCACCTCTGTGAGTTGAGAGCATTTTCCTAACTTAGACTGTAAACCCTTCCCATGGAATGTAATGCAATTGAATTACCTCTGTGTAGTGTCTTCATTTTTAATAAGCTCCAACAGGATTTAGGAAATTTCAACATTACACAAATCTTTTCTTGATATGTTATTAACCTTTTCCACTCTTACTGGGTATGCCTGTTATCAAAATCTTATTGCATATTTGCTTATTTTTTGCTCAAGTCCCTGACCACTGTTTACAGTGTTCTATCTATATCAAGCCCTATCAAAATCAATACCAATCCTTTTATGTATTACTCTGCATGAAGCAACCAGAATCTAGCCCGTCAGCTAACGTCTCCATGGTGGTGGGAACCTGTAATTTTCTCCCCTCTTTGTGGTATTATAGAATGTTTGACTATCTCCTCTCTGACTTTACATAAAGGGCAGAGCTATTTAATAATCACTATTTCAACCAGTTTACATTTGAAGTCCTGGTTTTAGTTTCCCTATAATTTAGGCTTGGATGATTGTTTCAACAAGTGAATTCCAAATGCAAAGTGCTACACGACAATTAGCCTGGAAACAAAGGTTACCTCTATCTGCGTGGTAATGATCAGTTCTCTTCCAAGACATGCCAAAATAATCAGAAGAGATTAACGAGGTTCTATGTCAACCAAGCATTGGACATTCTGTTGTATTTTAAAAAAGAAAGTCTTGGTGGCAGTGGATTATTATTCCATTTGAAACAATATTATTAAAAGTCTCATTCTAGAACTGTATTGCAAAAAAATTCTCTACTTGAGAGGAATCAGTGACATAACCTGTGTGAAAAAATATTAAAAGATATGTTTATAACGAGACAACAGACAGTGGATTACTTTAACTGAGACTGAGATAAGACTGCTACAGAGGAGATACATTCCTCCAGAAGTTCACCACAGTGCAAAATCCCATTTTTGTATTCACAGACTCTAAGTTTTCTACAAACTTGGGCAAAAATGACTCTTTGGACTTTTCACCAGGCCCCTCACAAGAAGCTATGAAAACTTAACTCTGGATTCTGAAAGAATATCCCCAAAGAAAAAGATGCAAAACCTTTACCATCTTGTGAAATATCTTTAGTCTAATTGAACATAGACTGAAATCTGAGATGTCTATAGTGGTGTCTCAGTAGCCTTAAAAGAGAGATCAGGTTTAGCTGAAGTGTGCTTATGGTAATAACCCTCTTCATAACCTTGCTCTGATCCTGTAACACTTTACTTTACAGTGAAATACAGCCATTTTCTTGTTGTTGTTGGCCTCTATCTTCTAATTTCATTTATACCCCAGGTAATTAAATGTGGCTTTCAACTGTATTTGAGTAAATTCTTCTTCAGAGCAGAGAATGATGTCTGACTTTAGGCAAGATGAAAGAAACAAATTTTATCAAAGGCAGAAGATTTACAATTGCCTTCCCATGGCATGCAGTAAGATACTGTCCTCAGGCATAAGTGTCAGATAGTAAAAGTATAAGGATCAGTAAGATTTTGTCATGCTGCAAATGAGAAATACCACTTATCTAATGTCTATGCATTTGTGTTCTTTGCAAGCAATGCATGTATTGCATGTCTTCCAGAGCACCTTCAATGAAGTGACAGAGGTTGGACTGTTTGGGTGTTCTTTCCACACTGCTGCTCTAGTTTTTCACAAGTAATAAGCTGTTTCCAGGTAAATCCATCTGAGTTCTGAATGAGTTATTACTGGAGTTCAGGATTTAATTGCTCTGTGTGAGCTTCAACATTTGTGTTGTGTGGTTCAGTAGAGTAGAGCTGTTACAGCACTTTGCAGGGATCCTTGTTTCTGATATCTGAAATATCCATAGCATTGTTTCAGCTTGGCCTACTCTTTTTGGGATTAAGTGGCAATGTACCACTAAACTGTCTATTTTATCACATAATCCAATTTAAAAAACCCAACATCACATTATCTTAATAGTCATAATCAACTTCCAACATTCCAAAGTATCGCCCAAGAGAATGGCTTAAAACACAGTAGAAGACACGAACAAAATTTCTGCAATGCCTCTATAATTAGCTGTGTCATCTGTCCATGTATATTAGGTTTTGATTTGCAGTACTATGAAATATGATTGATTTAATTTTTTTTAAATTTTATGGCATTTTTACTGTTTTTGAACAATGTTGCTCTACTAGGTCCCATACCACATGTAACTATGGGGACTCCATAATTCCTTTGATGTCTAGTGAAGTGGGTGTGTGAGCATGTGCTTTTTTAACCACTGATTTATTGGTCATTTGTGACAACTGGTAAGGGACGGTTGATAGGTAGGGAAGTGATAGTTCCATTTTTCTGTCTGGTCTGACTAGTTGTGTCATAAAAATCATAGATTTTCTGATTGTTATATAAGGAGCAATATTTGCTTTGCAAAATTATCAGAAAATCCTTGCCATACAGCTACTCACATACAAACAGAAACCATAGAAAATCCCACAGTGCTTCTTTTGTGGCTAGATTCCAGTGTGATCTGAAATGACACAATCATCAGCCTTGCAAATTCTCATTTAGTTGGTTACTTGATCACCCAGTGGAAGCCACACCTCTGTATTATGAGCCCTCAGATTTTGGACTACCCACAAGGGGACTTCTACAGCTAAGAAAAAGCCAAAAGAAGCCAGAACAAAGGGTGGAGAAGCTAACAAACTTAGTTAATTAAGGAACATCACAGAGATGGTTATGACTGAGTTTTGCCATTCCAGATTTGCTGCTATTCTGGGGACATACCCATTTGGGGGATTTATCTTCTTTAAACAAATGTACAGAGATAGCACGATTTAGAGAGAGCAAATTACCCAAGAAGTCCTACAAAAAGGAAGAATACAGGAGTTGGTGTCAACTGTTCCTTTTACAAGGCCATCACTGACAAGCCGGGGAGCATTCCTTCCCTTTGATAACTCCTTCTCACTCTGCAAGAAATTTTATGTCATTCCTATGCTCGCCATGTATGAGAACGGAATGGTTCTCACAGACTGTGTCTTGCAGAGTACATGTCTTCTGGGATCTGGCCTGCTTAGAGAACCTTGTTCTGTGTCACCAGCCGGCACCTTTGACATCCAGGCTTAAGTACTTCTCACTGAGACCTCTTATGCTAAGAAAACACTAATTTTTGCCAACAACAGTCAGAACTTTCAGGTGAAAAAATTGTGATATAATTCCCCTCATGTTGCCACTGAGTGTTCATCAGTAGCTACAGTATTTGATTAATCAGTGATCTGGAAATAGATAAGGAAAGTGACAAATATATTTCCTGTTGAGCTTATCACATGATTGAATTAAGAAAAGGGGAAGCTCAAATTATATGGCTTTTTGTTTGTTCTAAAGGTACCTGTAATATAATCATGAGAATCATCTCGTAAATTTATGCTCATTTTTAAACTTGATGGTGAATTTTATTATTTCTGGTTTTTCAACCTTAGCGTTTGTTTCTAAAGGCTTTTCAAGCACTTGGACTTCTCTTTAATAGAAAGTTTTGGTACTTTAAACTGTATTATTAAGTAATTCTTACTGAGAACTGCTTCACAGGCTTATGAGAATCCCCAAAGTGAGAGTTTGGAGTTTATATTCATTGCAATCAATTATGACATGTCTAGTTGATTTGTGAAAGTGATAATTAACATGGTCCCACTTAATTAAATCAATAGTATCATGTAATTAAAATAACATGATATGCAAATATTCTCAGTAGAAATTGCATACATAATCTGCAGGCTTTGAATTATTTGGTAGAACCTATCCTTAGCAGTAGAATACAAAATAAACCGAAGGATGTGGTGTGTTTATTATCAAATGCTGATTGCAGGAACCCACATGGTGTACTCACATGGTGTGTTAGTTTGCAAACTCAGTCTACAAGCTGCTCTCTACATTCAGGATATTTGAATGTAGCCCACAGTAGCTTTCCTAACCATATATTATCATGAAAGTCATGGGTAAGAGCACAGAGGGGAGCGGTACTTTATCCCCAGTACAACAGTGTCAACAGTTCATAAGATTTTATGAAGATAGCAGAATTTTAAAATTATATGTTATAAAACAGTAATTTCACAAAAACATTTGAGTACCTTTAAAATAATCCGTTTTATCTGGAAAAGAAGAGGCCATACATGGATGTCTTAGTTCTGTGGCCTAGGCTTTAGCAGGTATGACCTTGTGGCTGCGACAAAGTAATGCAGCTGGTTTGAAAATGGCCAAGGCTGCAGTCAGTGGCAAGAAGGTGACTGTTTTGTCTGTAGTACTGTTTGTCATATATGTATACTTTTTGTCATAGTACTAAACATATGAAGGACTTTTAAGAATATCAATAAGGTCCTCCCTGCCCCATTAACAGAGTTGGGCCTTCTGAATAATCTTGTTAGTTACAGTAATAAACAGCTGTAGAAAAGAAAATACATTATTAAAATTACTGAGTTAAGACAGTTTTAAAATGGTATAACAAAATTTAAAATTTTAAGGTCATGTTCTGCTCAATATCAAGAGATATTGTGACTTTAGATAACATAATTTAATGAACATTATTTGAAAAACCCCTTTTAGATGCCCAGTTTCAAAATCAGCAGCATTTGTGGACTATAGTCAGATCCACAGCCATTACACACCACAGACATAAAATCATTATTAGAGAAGAACTCATCAGGAAAAAATAATTTATACTTCTAATCAACTCACAAAGACTAATATATTTACTATAATTTTTTTTCTTGTAATGTTCTCTTCAGTTCATTTTATTGCTTTTTAAAAGTACAAGTAGCATCTGTTTTATGTAGTATAATAACGATATTTTTATAAGTTTCAGCAGCTTGGTTTTTTATACTTGCCATAATTTAATTTAATGTTGTGATCAACCTTTCTTCCTATATACTGTGATGTCAGCCTGCGTGCTGCACATTTCCTTTGTATTTACATAGCACCATTAGGAACCAGAGATGAGTCTTTTCAGTCGCAAAGTACAGTCTGAGGTACCCCACAGGATTTGGGGCTTTATGCTCTCTGCAGTGTAACTTATTATGTCAAGCCTGAAATTGATTTGTCAAAGCTGTCACCAGTGGTATAAGGTGGTTTTAATTTCACTTTAGAGTTTAGGCACTATTTTCTGATGGTAGTAAAATAAAACCTGTCCTTTCAATAAGCCATGTAAACGTTGAATTAGGTATTGCTTGTGTTGTAACACACAAACTAACTTGGCCATTATTACTGTTACAGCTACTCATGACAGGAAAACAAAGAGGAAATTGTACTCCTACTTCTGCATTAATGTATACAGTTTAAAAAGTTTCCCCCTCATATTTCTTTTTAATCTGCAGAAAACATTTTGATAAACAATTTTGCTTAGAAAAGTGGAACTAAATTGCAGTGAGTTTATTAAACTGTATTCATATTACACCTGCTTACAATTCAAAGCTCTATCATGTTTTGACACTATCTCAACAGCATGCAAGAGAATTGCCAGTTGAATACAATCACGTTAATAAAGCCTAATGGACTTCCAATCTTCCATTCTTTTTTAACATTACTTTTGTATATTCTATCAAAAGGACTTGAAATTCAAGTAACTGTGTTGATTTTCTCATTTTTTCTTCCCCCCAGCTGGCTAAATTAGCAATAACAATAGTGGGTATAACTGATTTGATTGCTTTAGTGCTAGCAAAAGTACCATGTCCAATTTGTTCCCTAAGGGATGACAGGAATAGACTGCTTTAGACCAGAATCTAAGCTAACGCTATGAATTACAGTTGTCTTGCTCTCAAGAGTTGCTTCTTGCATGGTATGTGGTAAGCAGAAGCAGACTTCTTCCTACGTTATTTTACTCTGCCGCTGTTTAAAAAAGTCTTCCTGTTTTTCACCTGTTTCTTGTAAAGGAGGTAATGCAGTTCACAGCAGGTTCCCAAAAGCTGCTCATACAGTGTTGCATGCACATGACGTGAAGGAAGCTTTCCACAGAAAGGACAACCACAATAATTTCAAGTAGAGAGTTTTGTGTACTTAAACAGCAAATGACATGAATCCAAATTTTGAAAATTATCACTCTTGAAAGTAAAGTTGTTTTGGGGTTTTTTTTAAACTCTTCTTGTTTGTTTCTCACAGAAAATTTTAAAAAGAAAGTTAAAGCTCCAAACAGTTGCACTCAGAGTATTTGAACATTTGTAGTTGCAGCCAGATGTATCTCTGTTCTGTTTCCAGTTGTATGCCTCATGGGATCCCATATGGAATATGAAATGTGCTTCCTCATATTTAACCACAGATACAAACATAATTGTCACCCTCTCCAAAGGTGGTCAGGACATAAGCGCACACACACAATTTATAACATGGATCAGTACTATGTTTTCAAAGATTGTGAATGCCAGGAAGCTGTGGTTACCTTTGAAGGTTCTGATGTGCTTTGAGAGAGGAAAATTTGAATTGAGATGGGATCGAGCTGGGAAGTGATGGTAAGCACAAAGTTATTTGAGAATGTGCAGTGTAGCATCTGAGGCTTTGCCTGATCCAATATCCGCTATATAAATAGCTATGCTGTCTTCTACGGTGGGCCAGTGGAAAATAAACTGCAGCCTACTAGTTTGCAGTAACTCATTACCAGAGAGTGGTGGCAATAATTTCTCTAGTTCACAGCAGAGGATGACTTGAACAGTGACCTATGAATATGCTTCCAGTGGGAACTTCCAACAGCTTGCACATCCCACTTTACTGCTCTTTGAAGTCAGAAAGAACATTAAATAAGGACAGCAACAGATAGCATCTGCTTATCTCTTATAAGAGATAGAAGCAGCTTATATCCAGAGCCACTAAGCTGAATTAAAACACTGAGAAGATGGTATCATTTTAAATGTGATTTGTTCGGTGATATAACACTCAGTAAAATGGTGACTGGAAAAGATACTGCGGTCTTATTAGAGTACACATTATGGGTGGAAAATTCAAACAGATGGCTATACTGCTGTGTGACAATGGAAAAAAGAAAGACCTTCCTAGACATTTAGTTTAAAACTTACTTGTTTAAATGGAAAAAATTTATATGTGTAATACAGCTGATAAAACATATTTGGATTCCTGCTTAAGGTTCTCCTTGAGAAAGATATCAGAAAACCAAACAGCAAATTTTTTTTGTGTTTATTTACATGTTTCTTTAAGGAACTTTCAAACATCTACAGAAAGCAATTTTTCCAAAAAAGTTCATTTTTGAAGGAAACTCCTTAGACAGAGTAATTTCAGTTAAATTGCAAGTAGTAAGTGTCTCAGCAGCATAGGTGTATCCAGATGGTTAAAAATGCGGCATTTTGGAGGCTGGTGACATTTGGATGGTTTTGGTAAATATAATGATGATGACAGAACAAAAAAGTTTTGAATTAGAATTTTTGTCTTCATGAAATTATTTCTTGCTTTGGTTTGAAAGAGTGGGTTAGAGTCTTTTGGATTATTTTTAGAACAAAACTTCTGCCTTGAGAATTTTAATTTTTAGGTCATAAATTAACTTTTCCTACACTATTATCTACCCTAAAGTAAAACACTACAAAAGGTCGTATATACATTGCAGAGTTTGCTCAAGATGTACTGCATCAGAAGGCAATGGAAAGAGCAATAAATATGGATGTGCAGGGTTTTAAGGATCTCCCTACACACTCTTGGAGACTGCAATTTCACCTCAGCGCAGTTCAGACTCCTTGGACTGTACAGTGGTGGGGTGCATCTTTAGCTTTAGTTTTTCTACAGAGAGCCCAGCATGTTCACTCTGAGACCAAGCTGCAATGGGAGCCCAAACTCTCCAAGCAGGGAGGATGCACATGATTACTTCAATAGCACTGTCCTGGTTGAAAATAAAACACTAATGCAGAGATATCTTCATTTCCATATTAAGCTGCAAGTGACACAGGGGTAGAGAAAGTATTTTAATTCTGGTTATTGCTCTGACCTGAACTTTTTATCTAAAAGCTGTATTTATTTTCAGATATCAGTGTTTCTGCTTAACAAAGACATTTTCCATGCTCCTTGTTATTTACATATTCAATGAATCATTTATATTGTGCCCTTTACTCTGGCATATCGGTTTATCACCAAAACCCCAAATTTTAATATTTAATTGCCCATACTGGGGAGTAGAACTAATTATTTTCCCTATTATCTAGAGGAAAGTGCTTAGGAAAATGTAGACAATGAAGCATGACAGAAAAATGAAATGCGTTGCATTTTCTGAGTGCATTTGGTCAGTGGAGAACCTGTGTTCAAATTATTTCTTTCTTTTTTGCCTACTGTTATTTTTTTGTGTGTATGTACTGCATAAATATATAGTAACTGCATGCTAAAAGAAATACTTTTCATAAATGGAAGAAAGCCTCAGAGGCCACCATTTTGTACTCAGTTTCCTTCTGCTGAAAAACTACTCTTTTAATAGTGGGTCCCACTGACAAAATAAAGACTGTGCTGAATTCATGGTGGAACAAGTTACCTTGCATTGAAGGGTCAAATTGGCTGTCTGTTGTCCTGTATTCTCTCCACGTCTGGTTATTTACCCCCAGCCTGTGTTTCATGACTGTCCCAGTGAGCAGAAATAGCTCCTCTGACATTTCTACTCCAGAAGCTGTACTAAGGAAAACTTCTAAGAAAATACTAGAGCCAGAAAAGACTAGAGTTTTTACTGTCTGTTGTATCAACAACCCCAATTTCAAAATCTTTTCCTCTGAGATAATTTGCATGGAAGTTAGTCATCTCTCACTGTTTTGTAAGCTTTCCTCTCCCTTTTGAAACAGGAACAAGGAAGTATGAATTTGAAATGAAACCTCATTTGTAAATCTGCCTGATTTCATATGTTTAAATTAGATAATTCATTTTAGCATAAATGCATGGGTGGTTTTAAACCTTGTGTATGAAATACACTTGATATGGAAAATATTTCAGTTTCTGCTGCCATTTGGTATGATGAAGGTTAGCACATACAGTATGTAAAATCTGAATCCCTCTCAGGGAGATCCTTATTTAAATTGTAGATGAGAAATTTCTAAAAGTATAATTAGCTTTGCTTGATACCTTTTTCTCCTCCTTTTGTGAAGAAATATCACCCATAAACAAGGAAAGAAAAAAAAGACGTTTTCTCTTGCCTGCTAAGCAGCTGGGAATCATTGCACTCTCATGTTCTCTGGTTCATACCTCAGCTCTAATTCAGCAAATCCCAAGTGGGTTCTGAGTTCGGAGTGTCATAATAGACCAAGCAATAAAAAGCAGAAATAATTTAATAACACCTTCTCTAATGGTAGCTGACAATAGTGATCCAGGAATGCATTCTAGCAAAAGAAAGTTATTTCTAAATATGTAGGGCTTTTCTCTGATTTGAAAGGGAATCAGAAAGTATCATTCAGCAGTTGTCCCCTAATTCTAGTCATTTGTGATTCCTTGTCGTATTTGTGTTTGCCTTTAAAGGCATCTTGAAAATTTAGTAAGAGGATAAAAAGAGACTGCAAAGACAATTTAGAAATATTCTCAATGGTCTTCTGAACCACAAATAAATAAAAGGCAGAATTTAAATAAGACACAAATATGAATTCCAACTGCTGATGACAATGAGTCCTTTTATGTTTAAAAAAGCATTAATATTTTTTAATAATTCATATAAATTTTGTGGTTTTAATAGTAACTTTTGGAAACTAATTTGATACCCACATAGCCCTCCTTTTGAAGTACTGATGTTAAAAAAAAAAAGTTAAGATCAATAATCAGGATCTCACCTATTGGAAGAAAAAAGAGGAATAGAAATTTATCACCTTATATTGCCTGTGCAGTTTTTTGGGTGTTATCATTTTGTTTTTATTCAACAGATGTTCTACCTTTTTTCTTCAATGGATGTTACTTCTTATTTGCCAAGACAAAAAAGGGTATTAAAAAAAAAAAAAAGAAAAAGAAAGAGTAAAAAAGAATCCTTAGAATCTGTTCCATCATTTTATTTCTCCACCTACATTGCTAGCTCCTAGGAGCTGTGCTCTGACGAAAGTGCTCACAACCTTTTGAGTCTTGCCACAATTTCAGGACGATTTTGGCACATTTAGGCTCTTTCTATTGACCTCTAATTTTGTTTTCGTATACTTAACTTCACAGGTTGGACACCTTTGATGTGATCCTTGAAACTGTGTTTAAATTATAAACCTTAGGTGCTGTAAATCTGCATTCAAAGCTAAAGCAGTCTAAAAGACAGCAGCTGGCAAGAAGGTAATTTCACCTTGTGGCTTGCCAAGCAATCTGGGCAGCAGCAGCACACTCTGAGGGGTAGAATTGCTGCTTCTGTAACAACACAGACAGGTTGGCTCTCGTCTTGTTGATCGGTTTAGTTGGCTGAGTTCATGCTTCTTTGTCTGTATCTTTCTGTATTTAGTTGACAGACTCTTTGACAGTGTGTTTTCTCTGGAAGACAAGTAAAAAATGTATCACTTCACAGGTGTGTGCAAATAGTCTTTTCCCTACCAATATATGAAACCTGTATTTGATTAGTGTTATTACGGTATTGTGAAAAGTCAGGGTGAAAGTGAGAACCCTAATTTACCCCTTTTGTTCAAGCACTTTAATTGCTTTTCCCTTTCTATCTTACTCGTATATTCCTAGCCCCCTTTCTCCAGTTACGCGACTTTTTCAGGATACCTTACAGCTTTTGCAGGAACAGTCTTTCAGAAAACCATTTAAACTCACATCTTTAAGTTCCTTTTGCATTTTCAAAAGCTCTCTGAAGATGAGAAGTGAGATTTATAAGCCAGTCGGCTTTTCTTCTAAAGCTGCTTTTTTGATTCTGGTCTTTTTTCCCGTTTCCTTATCCTCTTCCTTTTCTCCTTCCATACACTCTGACAAGACCCTGTAGTCCAAACTTTCCCTCCTGTCTCCCATTTATTAAAGCGCTTTTGTTTAGTTGGTTTCTGGTGTTGAACTCCTGGATCTTACCATACTGGAATTAAGTGTCCTGTGAAAATTTAACAGAGCATGAGGAAACTCGGGGTTTGCACCAGGGAAACAAACACACTGTGATGACTCTTGAGGCAGCAGCAATGAAGGGGACGGCTTTTGCAAGAGGGCTGAGAAAACCAGAACACGCATGTGGAAAGAGCATATTTTTCTCCCCTGCAGCACCAAGCTGAGGCAGCAGCTGGTGCAGTCCAGCACTATTTGTGGGTGATGCACAGCATTTTCATCGGATCCATTCAAGTCAGCCTTATTTAATTCCTTAAACTCTCCAGAGGTAGTAAAGTACTGAGGTACTTATCCATTCAAGAACGTCTAGTTATTTGCCATGCTGGTGTGGGTTTGTTGCACATTCAGTACCATCTATTTAAAATGTATTGAGCAATCAATTTAAACTTGTTATTGTCACTGGGGCTTGAAAATTTAATAAGCAATTACCAGAGTCCATTCCTTTGTTTTTAATTTTTACTAAGATGTTGTTCAATTTCAGACCTTAAAGCAATCATGCTCTCTAGATTATTGAATTGAATGAGTCCATAAGTCAGACCGGCTCTTAACAGTATTTTTCTTCACTGATTTATTTGGCTGAGTGGTACAGTCTCTCCTTGTGGAATGAACGAAAAGGAAATGCAAATCTGAAGTTAGATCATAAATATAAAGCACTGCATTACCTATCAAATCAATGAGCAGCAGACCACGAGACTGTCTTCGTATTTTTTGTCTTAGTATTGCTCTGCTTTTTGTCAGCATACATGGGGAAAAAAATACCCCCTCCTACAATTTTAAATACATAAAATGCAATTTTCTGTATAGTTTCATATGTCCCTTATTGATCTTACAAGAGAATATCCAGAGAATCCGGGACTGCATAACTGAATTATTTTGGTTTCCTTTTCCATTTCCTCTTCCAATTTTTTAACAAAGCACTTTCTTTCTGCAGTGGTTTGTTTTTGCTTAATTTAATTCTTACTGAAGAAAAAAATGTTGCTTGATTTGTTTTCTTTCATATTTTTCGTCAAGAGGACCAGCAAAATATTCCAAAATGTGAACAAATTCTTTTTTAAATCACTAGAATGTCACTTAGAGACATTTAGGCTAATGCTTTAAAAAGGTAATCATGTTCTCATTCTTGATATGCCTACTCCCATATTGCTCCGAAAGGCAGTGATTTTTGTGGGATTGTCTTCAATACCCATCGCACTGGAAATACAAAAGGTTGAAGTAAAGTCTTCACAAATAGTGGTAAAGCTGCAGAAACACCAGAATTCCTCTTCTGGAAACCAAACCACCCTCTGAGAAGAAAGGGCTTGAATGACAGAATTCTGAAAATATCAAAAGTTTTCTCATAATTCTTTCCTTAATATTTTGCAAAAGCTGATCTTCGATTTCAACAGGTGAACAAATTTTTCATGTGTTTTCTTGAAAATTGCATCTTAATATTAAAGGGAGCCAAAGAAATAGTTTTTAAGAGTTGTGTAATATAATTAAGTTGAAAATATTCAAAATGTCTTAGTGTTCAGTGGAATAAAAGTACATTATTTTTAAATAGGATATTATTGCATCCAGATGGAATTGATTTATTTTTCCCGCTATAGTTCCATTTTACCACAGAAAGAAAACTGAATACTTGTGACTCTGGCAACACTGTAAACATACCCCAACTTGGGGACCAGTGATTTTCTTTGCTATCAAGAAATCTCAGTAATATACTAGGAACAGTTTTGCCATCTTACACATTCCCAATTTTCTTCTAAGAATATCCTATGTGATACAGCCAGCTTTTGTCTAATTCTAGTGTTTCTTTCTAGAAAAAAATTAGATCTATTCTCAGCTATAAGAAAAGCCTGTAGATATAATCTTTGTAGGTATTACCAACAGGGGGTTTTTGTTTCGATTTCTTTTTTATTTATTTGTTTTGCTTTTGTTCTTGTTGTTGGTTGGTCAGTTGGTTGGTTGTTTTTTCGTTGTTGTTGTTTTGGGGTTTTTTGCATTTTGTTTTTTATTTTGTTTTTGTTTGGTTGGTTTATTGTCTGGGGGGTTTGTTTGGGGTTTTTTGTTTTAAGATGGTGTGATTTTTTTTGTTGGAGGGGGAGCTAGTCCTGGATACAGAAAGGGCCACTCTAAATCAGGATAACACACATAATCTTTTGTATGAGGCATCTTTGTATAGTTCTGGACAAAGTCCTTCTTTTTGGAGTTATTTCAAAGCCAGGTAAGTCCCTGTTTGATTTCCTTCACTTGCACTGCTTTTTCCTAACTTTTCCTGGTGGAAAACACGGGAATTCAAGTGCAGCTCAAAACAGTGCCATATGGCAGCAAAATCATCATGCAGCAAAGTAGCAGAAATGTCAGGATTTACTATGATCAGAATAGGACCACTCTCATCTTTATTTTGTATTTATTTATCCTCTGTTTCCATTGCCCTGAAAACAAAATGATCCTGAAAAAGTAAATGAGCAAGCTAGGGAAGTTGTCATTAGGGGATACATTTCTAATATAAATAGGTGTTCATTTATGAGTACAAAATAAATTAGAGTTTTCTCTGTTATCTGCATTTATTTTCAGGCAATTTCCTTTCATTTACAGAAATGCACTTGTCTATACTCTGGGGTCAGGTGACTGGGAATTAAGTGAGATGTTTTTGTTCTCAGTGAAATGGCAAACATCCACTTGAAAAATTCACTTACAATCCAGAAAAACACTCTTTCGAGTGATGACCTTTGTTAAAATGGGCAAATTTCTCACCTACCACACAAACTGCCTTACACTACACATGGGCTATGTGGAAATGCAACTATCTGATTAACTTCAACATTTAACTGTCAAATTCTGTGTTTTCTAAGTACAGAAAATGTATTGAAATTTAAAGTTCTTAGGCTTTTGCATCTCAGTCCTCTAATAATTCACCTTATAATGTAAATGCTTTTTAAGTAAAACAAAAACTCAATAAAGTATCATAATTTTAACAAATTAAATTTAATCAGGCAAAAGAGTAGAAGGGGAAATGTGTTTAAAGAAGAGGAAATATCTTAAATATCAAATAGAATTTCAAACAGAGGTAGAACACATATTTTTTCTTGGTCATGTCTAAAAACCTTTCTCAATGGCAGCTTTTGTTTGCAATATTTTGCTTTTTATCTTGTTCATTTCTTTGTGTCTCTTAAGAGAAACTACAAGAAATACGCTATGGAGATGTATGAGGGACACGCCTTCACATTTTCCATTTGTTTCCATTGTCTGATTTGTTTTGGTCTTCCTGTGGAGTGGGAAGATTGAGGAGAAACTATGAGGCAGCAGTTACAGAAAACCCTAGGGAAAGTAAAGTTTCTGATGTGCAAGCATTACACTCCCTTGAAAGACTAACCTGTCATTTTCATTTAAAGTTTATTTATTTTTCTTTAATTCCTGATTTGTAGTTTCTAGTGAATGAAATACAGTTCTGCTTTGTTGACCTTTCTCATCGCCATGCTTCAGTTTCTGACTCGTGATACACAGCTGAATGTGAACAATTAGACGGATGGGTTTCATTACCTTATAATTAATAAGAGGTTGAATTTTCTCTCTCGGGAAGAAAATAAGTCTACTGGGAAGCAGCATTTGTGGCATGGGAAGGACACAGGATTCATTTGTCCGGTGCTGATGCGTGCAAATCTGTTCGGTCGCATGTGAATACACACACGTACACACAGGCATTTGTTAACAAATAATAATTGGAAAAAATTCTTTCATGATCTTGTAGGGTTCATTCAATTTTTTTTATTCCTTCTGTAAAAGTCAGAACGCACCTAGATTACAGATGATGGAGGTTAATTTACTCTTGGGCTAGCTTCCTGTTAAATTTTTAAAAATGTCTCCTGCAGATGCATTTTGTGGACTAAACTTGAGTATTTGTAATTTATTCAGAAGAACTGGCCTCAAATAAAAATCGAGAATCTTTCTCCTCAAGTTTGGTTTCATTTTAGAAAGATAGCATGTTTACAAATTAAACCAATTTTCCCAGCTCCATACTTGTGCAATTCATACCCACCACCTAACTGCTGGAAGGAAATCAACCTTTTGGATATTTTGTAGTATCTGCTACCTGAAAACCTAAATTTTTGAAATAGATAAACATGTTTACTTTTCCACATTCCCACCTGAAATAATGAGTTCCTGAAAGTAAATGTTGTAATTGCCTTTTGCATGTTGCATGAGGTAGTCTTTGTGTACTCTCAGTATCTACTTTTGCATATTGGTATCACTTGTAAATCTTTAAGATGCAGTTGTTAAATGTAACATTTCTGGAAAGAAACTAATCATTACTTTAGAAAATATCATAGGTAAGAGTATGTTCACTGTTGGGAGCAGGGTATACAGCTTCCTCACAAGGGAAAGAGGAGGGGCTGGCACTGATCTCTTCTCTGAGGTGAGCAGTGACAGGGCCCAAGGGAATGGTCTGATGTTGTGTCAGCAAAGGTTTAGGTTGGATATTAAGAAAAGGTTGTTCACCCAGAGGGTGTCTGGGCACTGGAACAGGGAAGTGGTCACAGCACCAATCCAAGGAGCACTTGGACAACCTTGTCATGGCACATGGTGTGATATTTTGAGCTGTTCTGTGCAGGACCAAAACTTGGGATTTCGGTGATCCCTGTGGGTCCCTTCCAACTCAGAATAGTCTGTTATTCTGTGATAAAAATAAAGAAGTGTGTCTTCCTTTTCTCAGCACTGAAATATCACCAAAGCAGGAAAAAAAAGTTAAATTAGATTTTTCTCTGTAAATATCAAAATATGAAAATAATTCCATAATTCCCGCATCATATCTCTGCTCATTGTGTCTGTCCATGTTTCTTATTTCAATCTAAATTCCATATTTTCCTTGCTGTTTTATGAATCCACCTTAGTATTTTCTGTAGTTCATTTGGTTATTTCTTCAGAGAAAATGATCCATTTGTTAGTTGTTCTCCAAATACTTGTCTTTAACTTTTGTATCTGAAACATCACTCTGCTTTTCCCTACCTTTCCCTTACTTGCTGACTTTCCTTCTTTCTTTTCTTTTATTCCACATGACTTTGCTTCCTTGTAAGCAGCACAAGACTTTCACAAGCACAGGAAGGTTTTCACACCTTTGGATTGATTATGGTATGTAAGAATTTTATCCTGACAATTTTTTGTTCTAATGGCAAAAGTTTTTCTTTTTATTTCTATATCTTCCTCCATCACTCTGCTGAGCTCAGGACACTTTTGTTTCTTAGCCAGTTAATCAGTAATTTTCAGGGAGACAAAGGTGCTGAACAGTTCTGTGCTGAACACAAAACCCATTTTCTTCTTTGTCTTCTCTTCCCCCACCTCACGCTTCAGCGGTTTGCAGTCACTGGCTGAATGTCCTCCTGGTACTTGCAGTGTGCCCAGCTTTGCCTTTTTTACCCATCTGTTCCTTTGTGGCATCTGTGCCAACAGAAAACCTTTTCCCCTTTTCTTGAACTTTGTATCTCCTTTAGAGTTGCTCATACTTTCATCCTGTATTTAAATCTTTGGAAATAGACATTTTCTGAAGGGTTGGAAAGGTTTAGCATAATATATTCTATTTCACAGAACAGCAGAGAAATGTAAATCACCCTTTTCCTAAGGCTAATGTATTATGTGGGTTTAGTATCTACTTTTATATCTTAACTGTCATTCGGAGTAAAAGATGTTTCCAAAGACATGTCTTATATCCCCAGCTTCTAAAAAGGGAGTAAGAGATAGCCTTGTTTCTCTGTCCATAGACCTGAAAACACCATTGTTGTCTATGCAATAGGATTAGATGATAATATTAAAAATTAGTCGACGAGGTGTGATTGATGGTACCACCTGAATGAACTGACATATTGCACAATAATTTTAGATAGAAAGTCAGTGATATTTCAAAGTGACATCAGTATGTACACTATATATCACAGAGACCTAAAGTTCATTCACTTAATAGAATTACAGAAATATGGTAACAACCATTAACAGCATTGTTGATTGTGTGGATAGCAGCTTAGAGATCCCTGCTATTTCCCATTCAAATAAATTAGAAAACTGCTGCAAAATTTATTGCTATCTGCTGAGCATGACTGTGCACAAGAGGTTGGATTACCGCTGCCGCCTTCTTCTTTTGTGGTGTTTGAGAAGGCATGTTTTTATTTCAGTTTCCTTCATAACACAGGAGAAAACACCATTAAGATCTCCACCTAGAAAAAGGCAGTACATCTTGTTTATATGGAAAAGATTTTTTGGGTTTTTTTAAGATGGTCTTTGAAGCCCAACACTGCTTATGCAAAATTGCTTTGGTTGTTGTCCAGTATGCCATTTATTTTGGTCTGCAATAACTAGAGATACATTAATTTACATTAACATACCATGAAGGACATGACTTTTGTATGTGTCATTTGTTTCTGTCAACCCCTCCTGGGGTAGAGATCTCAAAGATAACACATATGAAATCTCCCATCAAGGATCAGAGCGTGTTCAGTGAGGACAATAGCTCAGATATCCTGAGGCATTCAGCTCCACCTGACACTGAAGAACCCTTACCACTCACTACATGTTGTTTTTTTTCTGTGTGGGTCCTCTGGTGTGTAATAGTAGGTGAGCTTGCATAATCAGTTACAGAGAAAAAAATCCAGAAGGCACCACTGCCAAGTGTTTTCCTGATGCACTCCTAATGAGTTTAGGGACTGTGGAGCTCAGTGAGATCCTTCCAGGGAACTCCAGTACAAGACCAGCATGAGCAACAGTTCATATGCGGCAGCAGAGGCAAACAAAAGTTATGCTAGGCTGTCATAAATAAAATCTTTGTACCTTGATCAAACTCTGAAATTCCACAGCATGTTTTCAAAGCAAAAATCAATGTATTTTTATTTTGCAAAAAAAAGGCTGGAAAATGACAAAAGCTAGGGTAACATGGAAACCAGTGACCAGCTGTGTTTGCCAGGTAACCTGGGGAGTGTCCAGCCTGCCCATCTCCTTCCCAGTCGCTGTGAGTTCAACATGCAGCTTCTGTGGCAAGCCTGTGGCCCCCTACTAAAATAGCTATTTATTCCTACAGAGTAATGTGATTAGGTGACTAGGCCCAGACACTCTGAGCAACTGCAGAGTGGTGGGTTCTGCAGGAAAGCATGAACAAATGAGGACTTTGTGTTACAGCCATTATGATAACTGCATAGTGTCTTAATCACAACAAAAAGCATAAGCACTATACAGGATATGAAACTCCTTTTGTAATTTGATCATTCTTCCACTAAAGAAACTAAAATCATGGGGTCTGAGAAATACTTATGTTAGAGGGGACATCTAGGTATCACTGAGTTTATCTTCTCACTGAAGCTGAGGCTGACCTCAAAGTTTTGGATCATTCTGTGTTATTTTAAAGTTAAAATTAACTTAATGAAAGAGGTGACAACAACAGCGAGGCTGGTAGGAATGGAAATCTTTCCTGTGAAAGAACCCCAGAAAAAAATAATGGTAGGGTAGCAGGTATAAAAGCACTCTGCAGTGGTGCTGAAAAAGCAGCAGCTGTCAGGTTTGTGTGTAATTCATTACTGACCTCTTTCTCAGATCTTCTCAACAACAAAGATACTTGAGGCTTTTGTTGCTTCTTTTTCCTTTCACAGGTACAGACTTTGTTGTTGCCTGGATTCAGTTTTCTGACATACTAACATTGAAATGCCTTGTCGAGAGTGGTGTCTCACCAATGTAACTCATCTTCCTCAACTTTGTGACTTTTTACTACGGAAGACTCGTGGTGAAACCCAACAATCACCATTCAGAAAAAAACCGCTGAATTCCATTCAGAACAAAGAGTGATTAACACAGTTCCAGTTACTGTATCTCTTGAGCCAGGGGTTGTCTTAAGAAATTAAATTGCTCACCAGCCTCCTCTCCTTTACCTGATTTGGCCCCAAGTCCATTTGTGCCTTCCCAATAGCTAAGGCAATATTACTAATACAAGGTCCTTATTTATGACGGATTTGAAGGAGTAACTCAATTTCGATAATAAAACAATTTTAATATATAAATTTTTATTAAAAACATTTAAATCGTGCATTTTCTTCACTGAATGAGCAGAGCTCAGAATATTTTTTAGGAAAAACAGTCTCATTGTAATTCAAAGATTTAGGTTGGAATATGATGGGGGCTATACATTTTTAACAACCCTATTTTTCAGTAACATAAAAGAGGAGAGGTGCCTATAATGCTTCCAGGCAAACAATATGGAAAATTCTACCCTGTAAAGGGGCACATAATCTCTCTGGTTTTCACAGGTGGGAATGTTGTAATGCACCTAGATAGGATTAGGATTTGTGAGTTTGTCTGACTTTTTTCTTCAATGCATTTGGTTAATACTTCTGAAAAACAGAATATAAATCAATGATACTCAATGATCCATGTGTAGGTCCCCGGTTTGGCATAACATAGACAATCATTGCCAAGATATCACTTTGGAATCTCAGAAATACACCTTGGCTTGGACGAAATGTACTTAAAGACGTTTTCAGTCAAGAGCTTTGTGACACCTTAAGATCTATGACTTGCAGTTCTCATCCTATTCTTCTGAAGTTTTAACTTTAAAAAATTACATTAAAATTATTAATTGAAATTATTAATTGAAATTATTATTACTTAAAATTACATTGAAATTATCCAATTCAGAAGAAAACAGCAATATTCTGTTCTTCACTCTCCTTACTTACTTCAGCTTTGTATAGATTTTAACATGCTGTTTCACTCTGAGAAGTAGCTGTGTCAATTGTGTTGCTTAGAAGATTTTCTTATCCACATTCCAATGCACTGTTTTACTTCAGTGACCAAAAAACAAAACAAAGTTCTTAATCCTCTGAAAAGGTTCCCTCATGCTGAGAAAGTTTTCTAGCTTTTATTTTTAGGTCCTAGTTATCATCAGCAATATTGGTAGTGCGGAACCAGAAAGGCAGATCAAGCTCCTCTGTGACACTCTCCCATAGAATCACAGAATCACAGA
>VZRQ01004003.1:1579423-1634130 GCA_013397975.1 Machaerirhynchus nigripectus | reverse complement strand
GGGGAAGGATCTGAGCAGGACAGGGGAAAAAGGAGGAGATTTGAGAGTGCTTTGTAAGATCCGAACTTTAATACATCCTCTGAGCCCCACCACTGAAGGTTCCTTGTTTATCAGGAAACATCAGGGGTTTATTTTATTTCACTTTATTTTCAGGAAGTCCATTTAGTTCCAGATAATCAGATAAAAACCATTCTAAACAACTTCAGTGTGCTTTGAGCTACGTCTAATGAGCTTTTTTTCAGGAAAAAATTATTACTAAATCAAGAACTTTCTCCTGGAAAAGTGGATCACTTTTCTGCCCAGGGGTGTGTTCACCAGGAAGTTCTGTTCCACTGTGAGCTACCTAAAATTCTTTTGATTATTAGGGTTAAATTATTTGAGGAAGAATAGAGCAAGAGGTTCAAATTGTTGAGTTCAGGGGTGCTTAAAGGAATGATTTGCATTAACAAATCACCCTAAAGGCGTCCATATTTTCACAATATGACAACAATTTAGTATAATGGAAAGTTTTTGAGTTGGCAGCTCATTAGGGCATAGTTGGGTTTAGGGCAAAGTTTTCAGGTAAACCACAAAACTGTTATGTACTTTTGAAAATGAACACTTTTAGGTTATTTTTAGTGTGAAATGATGACTCCTTCTGGAGTTTTTATTGAAGCAAGAATATTTGAAATCTAAATGACGTATTTCCCAGGGTTGAGGGAATTTATTCTCTTATATAATTCACATCTTGACCTTTTTTTGTTGTCTGGATTGGGCAAACTGAAAATCCTTCAAGTATTTCCCAACTTTCCTGTGTGATTCTTGGAGATGTTGCCACTTTCTCTCAGTAGCAGCAGTCTTTCCTGCTTTCCAGAACACCCTGGAGGCTGATTGGAAATGTTACAAAATCCCAGCCAATATCCGTCTACTGTCTTTTCCCATGTGCAATTACTTGCCTCACATTTTGCTAGAAAATTAATAATACAGTAGTAAAGGATGCAGCATCAAGTATTTATGGCAAATTAAAACTCATCTCCAGGACAATTTAGGTAATGGGGACATGGGCTACACCTGTTCTGCTCCTCACTGGAGTGAACTTGTGAGGAGTTATTTATCAGTGGAAGTTATTTTTATTAGCTACAAGTATGAGTGTAGAATAAATTAAGCACACCAGAACAGGAGTTTTATGTGTCAGTTACGACCAATTTGGTATTATTTGCTGCATTAGAGTCAGGCTGGGTGGTGCTTGTGCTTAATGAGTGGGTTCATGCCCCTGTGTTGTGGAATCTACATGGATGCATCAAGCTGAAGGTGTTGGATTGGGTGCACTGAGATCTGGGCAGTTTTCTATGCAGTAGCAGTGTCAGACATTGGAATATCTTTATTTGTACTTTGGGAAGGACTAGAAGTATTCAAGGATGTTTTGTAGTGAATCAGCTGCCCTGTTCTGCAGCCCTTTTTTACGTACTCTTCAGGATTCAGATTTCTAAAAAGAGCTTCAAAATATGATCATTTGACTCAATCTTTTGAAATGTTGTATGTCTCTCTTCTGACACCAGACTCCAGGCCTGGGTGTTTGTGTGTGTGGCCACTCAATTCCAAAGAAAGATGTGTTTGCTTCATGTTCTATCTAGAGGTGACTGCATCTTCCAGAGAGGAATCCCTTCAGTCTGAGCTGTTCTCCACAGCCTGGGAAGAACAGCTCAGCTGCAGAGCTTCCTTTTAAGGGGAATTTCCAAGCAAAAAGTACTGTAGGTTTGTTAGAGAACACCAGTGAATTGTTGAGTAATTATTTGTTTGTTAGTTTATTCTAAATGCTTTACAATGTTTTTATTTTGGTATTTGGATATTAAACACACTGGGGTGACCAAATGCTAAATCTCGTAACTTTGCTTCAAAATGCACTGACAGAGGTGATGATCAAGGATAAAGAAGATTTCACTGTCATGCTTGTGAGCCACATTATAAAAGCAGCTTGCTGCTATCAGTCTGCCTGCCCTTCAGCCTGCTCAATCAATACTTGTATAAATATCTGTTCCCAAGAGATGAACACAAGGCACTGCCCTGCTCACTGCTGGAAGCTGTGCCAGTGAGCCATGACAGCAGGGCGAGGGCAGTGGCCTTCAGAAAAAGCCACCACAGCAGAGAGTCTGGAACCATTTATACATTTTCACCAAAGAAATACCCCTTTGCACTTCCCCACGGCCCTGGTTACAAGCACGGCAGCCACTCATTGAAAGCCAGAGCACATTTCAATAAAAGAACACACTAAAAAGGATTAATGTTACACACTTTGATGGAGGAAGAAACTCCTGTTTCTAATCTTCATTTAGTAATAATCTTCACAGCGATTGATTTCCTCCCTGTGCCGTGTGGGGCTGGCATTGCTCCCAAATCCGCCTGTGCTGCCTACAGCTCCCGCTGCTCTGATCTCTCCAGGTTACCTTGCAGCTTGATTGGGTCCTGCTGGGTGTGTGTCAGACCTCCTCAGCAGAGCTGCCACCCGGACATTTGATCACAGTTGAATTCCAGCTGTAAGAAACACCAAACAAAGCCACGTCATGCAGGGAACAGAGTTGTTTGGGTTCCTGTTGCTGTAGTTACCGTGTCTGAAGGAAAAAAAAGCCATGGGAAACCCTGGCTGGAGTTTAGCAGGATGTGACATTGCTTAAAAGAGACTTCATTGTAAGGATGCAAGTAGATCTGTGAGCTCCCAGTGATTCCATCAGTCCTAGAGGCGCTGCTGAAAGGGGCAGGTGTCCAAAGCTGAGAATCCTGGAGTTTCCTGTATTGCATTTTCATTTCTGCATTGAATTCATTATGCAGGAAAGAGCACAAGGAAAGGGCAACGTTTGCTAATGAAAATTTCCTGCCTTATCATGGAATCATAGAGTGGTTTGGGTTGGCAGGAAATCAAAGATAACCTCGTTCCACTCCCCTGCCATGGGCAGGGACACCTTCCACTAAACCAGGTTGCTCCAAGCCCCGTCCAGCCTGGCCAAGCTTCTCTTTAGCATGGGAGCAAGGATGTTCTGTCTCCAGACTTTTCATTAAGGTCCTCTTCCACCGATTTGGATTCCCTTGGGAGTTAGTGGATGGAAACAGGCATCCACACAGAACAATTCATCCCACTCATTCTAAGACTCCGAAGAGCTTTGGGGAGGCCCCTGTTCTCTCTTCCCTAAATAGCCTTGGCAACTCATTTAGACTTGCTGCCCTGAAATATTAGGTGAGGTACATCCCCCTCGAGCTGCCCTTGCCAGCTGGCCAGCCTGCATTTCATCAGCAGGGGCCAAATCCTGCCCCAGGCTGTTGGGTTCGTGCCTTGCTCAGAGGGGCACTGTGGCTCCAGGAAGCTGCTTTTCAGTTTCTCTGACAGCAGTAATGCCGTTTACACTCCACCCATTTAGCTTAAATAGTCAAGCATTAATTCTTCTTCCCTAACTTGACATTTCAGTTCTTTGTTCATGCAGCAAAGCTCTGGGCTAGAACCTTGTGCCTCTTTGGAGGCTGGTTCCACACTACATCGTGTATAAAATCACAGCAAATAGAGTTGGGAGAAATGTTTTTCCTCAAGACCAACTATACCTGGAATGATACAGACCCTATCAGCTTTAGAATATGATCACTGCTCAGAGTCCTGAACAACACAGCCGTACAAAGCCTTTGGGACTGAATCCCCGTGGGAGGCTGGCTGGGATCTCAGCTGGGATGTGTGGGATTATAGCTTACCTTCTTTAAAAATATATGTTCTTTTCAAATTTCTCTGGTTTTCAGAGACGTAAATTACTTTCAGGCCTTTGTAACATTAAAAGTGTTACCTGAAGACCAGGAATGATTTACTGAAGAATGAAAAAAAGTCCATCTTCATGACATGAGCCTCTGTAAATATCTTAGATGTAATTCCATAAAGGTAGATGGCATCATTTCAATTTTTCTCTGCTCAAGTGGCAGTAGCCCAGCAGAGTGAACAAAAGGCAGGAGGCAGGATGTCTTAGAAATAAATCCAATTAAATTTCTGTGTGTGGATTGATTATATTTTATTTACCCAGACATAAACCAGATCCTAGATAATCAAAGCTTTGGCTTGTTGCACTATATTTGATTATTCCCAACAAGTTGCTTTGTGGCAGGCACAGTGTACACGAGCTGATTTTGTAACCCATTTTGCTTTCCTCCCAAGCCAAGCTGGAGTAAATAGGAAAAGTTTGGTCTTGCTGAAAGGTGTTCTGGTAGGATTATCTACCCTGCAGCACTCCTCTGTGCCTGCTGCTCAGGGACACCAGGGTACCACCAACCGTAAGGTTCGTGTTAGGGAGCCTCTACTTGGTTTCAATAATCGGTAGCTTTGATATCTAATATTTTAAAAAGATGTAGCAAATGTTCTCAGGGGGGATGTGGGAAACACCAAGATGAAGTTCTGGGCTTTGCTGTTGCTTTTTCTCTCTTTCTGGTTTAATACTTTGCAGTAATAGAATTGCTTTAGATAAGAGAGTCACATTGGAGCTGAAATCAGAACATTTTTTGTGGTGGGAGGAGGGGTGGAGGGCAGGGGTGAGGAGGGCTGGCAAAGCTGGAAATGCAGTTCTGGTATTCAGTTCTAAATCATATGTGATGGTTGGAATGGACAGATCATAAAGATCTTAATTTCCAGATGGGTTCATAGGATGTCTTTTGTGATGACTCAGCTGATTAACAGGATCACACAAATTGACACCAATCTAACTGCTGTTTCATGAATAATTTTCCTGAGGTTTTTAACCCTATTTCTGCTGAAGGTCAGTCTTGGTTTTTTAATGTAACTTTGCAAGAAATCTTGAAACAGCTGTTACCTACTTCCTAAGCCTCACATTTCTTTCCTTATGTCCTCTGTCTCTCCTTTGCCAAAAATATTCACCTTTTCTAAGTGGTACCATTTTTCTTGGAAAATACACAGGGCATTCTCATTTTGGAAATCAGCCCTTTTAAATATTATTTTAATGTCTTCTCTATATTTCTCCTCTTCGAGCAGGGAGCAAAAGTCCTTCACTGTTTTGTGACAAAGCAGTGAGCTTTCCCTGGGTGCTGAGGGGAGTCAGCACATAAATAAACACAACAGGCTCATTAGTGGGGGCTGTCAACTGTCAGTAACGGCTGAGAGTTGCAGCTTTGTATATAATAACCTACTTTATTCAGCCAGGGTGAGTTAGGATGCAAGGGCTATTCCCTGGGCTGCTTAAAAAGTGCCAGGACAACTTCAGCTTCCAGCTGGAAGAACCACCAGAGAGTAGCAGGAGGAATCTTAGTTTAAACACCTCATTTGAAGGTCAGAACCTCTAACAGTGTAGCAGAAGTACATTGCAGTGTCAGCATTGGTTATGAGCCCAGGGCCTAATGTAGGGCTCAAAACCATGACCTTCTACACCAGAGGCAAGAATGTTACCAACTGAGCCCATCTGACATTAATTAAACCCTCATTAAAAAGGAGGGCTCTTTTCCTGGGTTGAAATGTGATTTCCTCTGCAAGGTTTTGTCATGCATATTTTATTAGGAATTTTAGCATGTGGACTATAGACCCTGTTCTGATCTTTTGGAATCGCTGTAGATGGCATATGTTTCATGCAGATGGGAAACAAAAAAGGGAGAGAAATATCCATATTCATTTGTTCTAGTGTGCAGGATAGGTGGCTGTGGGATGACATTCAGGAGCAGCTGAAAGGGAGAAGTTTGGTCTATTACCACATCCTCGTATAGGGAAATATTCCATGGGGCATGAACACACCAACTCTGCAAGAGTTAGGTTACATGTGAGACCTCAGGACTGCCCAGAGGTTGAATATCACCTGGAAAGAGACTCTGGGAAAAGTCCCAAGCCCATTCTGTTTATTCTCGTGAGCTCCTCAGGGAAGCACAGTTACTCACAGGCCTGTTTTCCTGCAGTGTAACACATTTTCTCCTTTAAACCAGCCAAGGCTTACAGCAAGTACAGGAAAACAGCAAGGGAGAGTTCAGTGATAAGAGTGTCTTCATTTGTAACATTATCTGAACGATTTATCAGAATTACTGAGGCTCTTTCCAATCTGCTGCTGCAGGGATTGGCTCTTTGGATACTTTATTGGAACTTGGATGCCTGGGCTAGTCTTAGTTTTGCCATTAATTCTGTATTTAATCCAATTTCTCTATCAGTAAGGAAGGGGGAAAGTCTTGAAACAAATCCACAGCCATGTAATGCTTTAGAGTTAATGTCCAGAACTGCAGTGCAGCCCAGTGGAGCAGCTTTCCCTCCTGCTTTGGCAGCAGGTACAGGATTTCAAGCACTGACTCAGGGACTCTGACCCAGCTGAGCCACGGGAATTCCTTCCAGCAGAGGCCAGCACTTCTTCCAGCTCTGCTCAGCGTTTGCTGCTTAGCTGGGAGCAGGGTGAGAAGAAAGCTCTTCTGGCTGTGATGTTTTGGTGTCTGAAGCACCTGTCTGAAGTACAGAAGCCCTGAAAAAATACAAAATCAAATTTCACTGCCTCAGATAATAATCTCTTTGACAGCACTGACCTCATCAATCTGTCTTTTGCTCAAATTTTTCACACATTGCCCCTCCTAATCACAGCTTTTCAGTTTCAGATACTTTTATATTTTCCTCCCTTCTAATGACACACTTTCAGTTCTTTATTTCTAGTGGGCAATGTACAGCGAAACCTCTGCTCCTGTCTCTTTCTCTGAGATGACGAGATTCATCACTCAGGATTTCTTGACCCTCTGAGGAAAGAAGCTGATCTTTCTTCTTTGCTCAGTGGGAATCCCTAATGCCAAGACACACTTCAGTGGGAAATCAATATAAATAAAAGCAGTGAAATGTCTTTGTTGTGAAGCAACCTCTTTGCATTGCTCGTGAGCTCGTGCAGAGGGCACATCCCAATCTCCAGACTAACTGAGCAAGTAGCAACACCATTGATTCAGAGTCCATCTTACTTCCCATCCTCTCCTGCACATCGATTCAGCCCAATTCCCCCTCTCAGCTTGTCCCCTTTGGTCAATTGATTAATCATCAATATTACTCACCAAAGACAGCTACAATTAAACAGACATTAGATGACTTCCCCTCGCATTTAATAACACTGAGCTCACTTTGTCTTCCTCAAAATATTTCAACCAATATCCAGAAAATAAAATGCTGTAAATTCAGCACCTGCTGCAAACCCCTGAGAAGCTGAATGGTTGGACACTTTGTTAAGCACTGATTTTCCTCATCTTGCACCTCTGTGCTCTTGACAGCTCACCCGTGAGCTGCTGTGACTGAGATGTGTTTCTACTTCAGAGCAGCCTGCAGGAATTGTCTTATAATGTAAAAGAGCTGGTTCATATAGAGACAGAAATGTGTTTTACTGATCAGAGAGAGGAGAATATCCATGGGAAAACTTAAAATCTGTGAGAGGGTTGGCTGTAAACCAGTGACATCAGCCCTGCAGCTGCTGTATCTTGAATAGGGCAGCATTAGCTGGCTAAGACTCCTCAGATCACCTTGCTTCATTTGGTGGGCTTCCCCTGCTCCTGTCTTGTGGTGCTTCTCTAGTCTGAGCAAGATTTATTTGCCTTTCTTCCCTCACACCCTGTGAGTTTCCTCAGTGGGGTTCTGAGCAGTTCAGCCCCAGGGTGATGTAGTGCTCTGTGAAGGGAGGTCCCATATTACATTTGCATAGAAATAAGTACAATATCTCAAGCCTTGACTTTGCACTAATTCAGGTGTAGATTATAAAATGCCACTGAACTTTTACCTTCTGCCCACTGCCAAACTGAGGTATTTTACCTTTACCTGGGTGCAAAGAGCTAGGGCAGTGGAGGAGGAGACCTGTTTTGTTCTTGGAGTGTATCTGGTGTTCCACAGACTCACAGGTGTTTCAGGGTGAAACAGTAAAACCAGTACTCTTCTGTGGGTGCTGAAACTGAGCCTGTTTCACTGAAGAGAGAGTAGGATTTATCTGTTAAACTATGCCATCAATTGATACTAAAATACTTGAATAAACTCAGAGAAATAGAAAGAAAAAAATTATAGATGGGAAGCAATAGAAAGACTTGTCATTATCATAGTCTGGTGAAAGTTTCCTTTCTTGTATGCATTCATCATCCAAAGAGTCGCTGTTTTTATAAATTTCCTGCCTGGCAAGTTTTCCATCCCCAGATTTCTAAGAGGGTTGAAGCCCTAGAACATATATTTAGTGCCTGCCGACAGGTCCCTAATTATGGTTTGATTAATCACAGCAGTGCCTGCACCTGTCTGCGCAAAACATCTTCATTTCTGCTTTGTGACCCGTGCAGGAGGAACACCCAGTTTGGTTTGCTTCCCTGCTGTCAGCCCTGCTCCTGCCCTGGCCACAAGGAATTCTTCCTCTTTTGTGGGAACAGCGGCTTCTTCCTTTGCTGATGCTTCTGGAGAGGCTGGAAGCTTTCCTCGAGAGTCAAAAAGGGCTAAAACCTGGTGGCATTAACAGCTGATTTTTATACACCGTGCCTTCCATGGCAAAGGTTTCCCAGCAGCCCCAGTGCCATCGATGGGAATGTTGACAGGATTTCCCCGGGACACAGACAGAATGCCTTTGTCTTTTGAAAGCCATTAAAAACACCAGGAAACCTCCTAGGTCTGGAATTCCTGCAGCCTTATAGGGATGTGCAGAACTGTGACTTTGATGGGTTTTCCTCTCTGAGGAAATGCAAGAGGTTTTTTCCCTCTTGCTTTATTTTGGAAAATCCTTCAGGAGCCGTTAAGGACAAGCCAGGCTCTTTTCTAGGATGCAGATTGGGGCAGTTTACACAGGACTCAGCTCAATGCCCTGAATAAGGAGATGGAATTCATAGGGCACTTGAGGAGAACATGAAACTCCAAGCCATCTCCTACTGGGAAATACAAAGAGCACAGAGAATCCAGTGAACTGACAGTGTTGGGAAGGGACTCAAAGGAGAGGTTATAGAATAATTTTCTGCAGAGCATCCTTTTTTCATTTTTCAGAGAAAGACTGAAAAATGAGACACACTTGGAAGGGATCCAGATAGAACTGAGAAAAAAAGTCTTTTATACCACTGAGATGAAAAGGCCCAACTGAAACTGCTGTTAGTGAGGAATGGGAGCAAAACACTTCAGCTTTCACCTGATAGCTGAGGATTTGCTGTTCAATTTTCTAACCAAAATCTGGAGGAAACAAATTTGGTGTAGATCAAACCAAAGCAGATTTCATGTTTTCTCCCTGAAAAGCAAACAAAGAATTCATCTAAATCCAGTACAGAACATTGTGTCTAACCTGGGAATGAAATGTTTTCTGTGCAGAATCTTGTGAAAAAAACATGAATGGTTTTAAATACTAAAGAAATGAAAGGTTTGATTGACCAAACAGGAGGAGCTGTGGCATCTGCCTTTAATCCTATATTTTTGATACCCAGTCTCTTCCTGCTCCGAGGAATAAATGTCATTCTGCATACCTTGCCTCATGATGCAATCTGCTCTTGGAGGGGCTGACTAGTGTGGTCCTTGTTGATGCCAACATTTGTAGGAGTAGTTCTGGAGCCCTTCTTTTGACTCAGGTGCACACTAAATATCTCCTTTCCCCTCTCCCATTCAAGAATGCCACGACCAAACAATCCTGTTTAAACACAAAATCAAATATACATGGAGTTACACTGACCAGCTCTACAGCTGGAAAAGTTTCAGTGTATCATCACTCCATTTTTCAGGAATGAAAAGAAATTCTTCCAATAAAACTCACCCTCTAGCATTGCATTTGCTTCCAAACAACATGGGCTCTCATACTTCATGAAAGTGTTTCAGGAGATAGCAAATAGCTCCATCCAACCCACCACTTCAAAAATAAAACAAGATTTCTTTTGTTGTGGGTTTCCTGTTTTTGGCCAGACAAAGGCTCATTGTCATTTGGAATCTGTGAAGGATGTGCTCTGAGGCAGGGGTGCCAGGATTGTCCCAGCTGGGTTGGTTGGACTGAAATAAAGGGTCAAATATTACAGGGTAGAGAGTTCACTAAATCTTTTCAGCTCGTATGTGAGAAGGAGGTGGCAGAAGAATAAAAGGTAGTGCTGACAGTGCTGGCCTGGGAGAAAGGGAGGGAGCAGGGAGGGAGGAGAAATTAAGAAAATAATGGAGAAAGGTAGGAAGGGGGAGGGTGGAGGATATAAGAAATAAAGTGCTTGGGTTTGTCCAAGCTGCCCTTGAGCTGGCAGGGGGGTTTTGCTGCATGATGTGTAGAGAGATTTATGTGTGTGGGGTAGGCTGGGGAAGGCAGATTTGTGAGTCAGCACAGAGGTGATGTGGAACAGCAAGAGAGAGCCATGAGCCAAAGGAAGAGAAACGTGCCCAGCCCAGGCCCTGGGAGATGTCCAAAGAGGAGGAAGGAGCAACATCACCAGAAGAGTCAGCAGACAGCAGAGTGTTCTCCAGGAAACAAACGGCAAGAGGAGCTCGGGGCATGGAGGGAGCACGAGCATTTAGAATTGAATTTGGGGGAAACGCAGTGTTGTGGTTATTACTGATTGGTTTTGTATGGCATGGATGTGGGCAGGAGTTGGAATTCATGGATTGGTGTCTAGTCTGGAGTATCCCTGAGGAAACCTTTGCCTTGAGCCAAACAGGCCACAAGGGAGGGAGGGCAGAGAGAGAGCGAATAAAACCTGGGAGAAGACAAAGGCATCTCCACTGCTGGGGAGGCTTTCAGCTCTGCTGCCTGAGTGGCACTGCCAGGGCCACCCCCCTTTGATCCTCCTGCTCCCAAGGGAGCAGCACAGGCAGCAGTCCTGGAAACTGGGAAAGGAAGGGGGGAGAGAGGGCTCTCAGGACCTAACCACAGCTTGTTCCCAGGCACAGGGCTTACCCTGATTTATTTGTCTTTTGCTGGGTTTCAGACAAGCTCTGAGAAGGTTTAAGAGCTCAGTCTGTGAGGATGTCATCCTGCTTGTGGAATCCTGTGTAAACTCAAGCATCATTCCACAGCACAGTTATGAAATGTTCAGATCTGCACCTTGAGGACCATTTGCAAACGACAGCTGTGATTTGTGAATGCCAGATAACGTTGCTGCTCTGATTCCCTCCCTGCACCTGCCACATACAAACGGGCAGAACCAGATTTTTTTAATACACCCATCTTTTGGCACAATGTAGCACCCATCTTTTGAAGAGAAAGATTTTAAGGGCCCCACTTGCATGACCGAGAGAAGATGGTTTTCAAGAGAACTCAGGGAGTTAAAAGGCAAGCTTTGAGGAGCATTTTATCCTTCACAGCTTCCACCAGGAAAGGTGTACCCTTTTTGTTTTTTTTTGTGGAAAGTGAAAGCTGGGGAAGTCAGCTTTTGGGGAATCTCACTGAGAAGTCCTGATTTTAAGAGGTGCTGAGTGATGCAGTTGCTCCCCATGGTGTCAGAACAGTGCATGGAAATGGTGTAAGTGGGGACTGGATGCCCAGGAAGAGAGACAAATCCCTGGAGGCACCTCTCCATATCTTTAGGTACCTAAATACCTTTAACCATCTGGCTTGTGTCAATATGGTCCACTGAAATATTAGGCAGGTGTAGTAGGTAAGTAATTTGATTTCAGATCATGTATTTTTCAGCTATTTTCAGCAGATCTTTTTTATTTGACTTTTATTTTGAAGTTCCTCATTTTAGGCTGTTATTTTAAACTTCTCTCAGCTGGTGACTCTGATTGCTTTTCAAACCTTCTATTTTCCAACCTTTGTGCTCTTATGCATGAATCCAGGCCAAGTTCCCTCCTTCTGTTCGCTTTCCAGTGTCTTTGAGCTTTAAAGTAAGCAAAATGCAGTTTGGGGCTGCTGGGGCTGGGAACCTTGGAAGACACCAAAATGAGTTTCTTTTGTTAATTTTTTTAATTGGCTTTTCTACACTGGATGAGCCACCATCCATGTGGTTTGTTCCCCACACCTATACCTTGTTTATCTGAGCACAATTAAAATACAATGTGCCTGCAAAGCAAAGGTGGATGCTGTCACATAACAAGAAGAAATTAAGAAGGGAGCAAATTTTACAGCTCTCCTGTGATCATTGTTCAAAGGAGAATTCTCATCAAATGAGAATGAAAATCTAATTGATGGCCTGATTCTCCATGGCTGTGCAGCCACCCTTCCCTTCTCTGCTTCTAATAAATGCTCTCTGCCTTTGCCCCCACATAAGCAAGAAAAATCCATGTGACCAGATAGGGAGACCTTTAAGAAAAGACCAATATTTGCATATCTATTATGGCTATACTCAGTGTTATACTTGTTTCATTAAAATTTCTATTTGGATAATATGTAAGGTCAATACTGTCACTGTTCTGGAAAATTCATTTATTTTAAAATTAAAGCTAAGCACAGCAAGTGCAATTCTCCCCATGCCTCCACCTGAATAAATCCACTGAGCTTGACAGGGTCAGTAAGTGAAAGCAGAATTGGGCCCCGTGTGTTTAGAGAGGAGGTCTGTGGGGGAGAAAAACGTGCTAATTACATGGATCCTAATTTTCAAGGTAAATAATTTGTTATAGGTGCTCTCTGTTCCTGCTTTTTGATATCCAAGGGGTGGTTATTATTTCAGCTGGGTGCCTACTGAGGTCCATTAGCTTTTACACACCAGTTAAGGTCGTCAGTTGCTGGGATTGAATCTACACAAAGAAATACCTGGGATTACTTGAAAATATGGTGCTTCCCTAAGGTTTCCAGCTTTCAAACCTCAAGCAGCCATTTTCACATGAATTTGTCTGTCGAGAAGGCTGGGGATGGGAATTCTTATCCCAGAAGAGGAAGGGGATCACTGCTCTTGAAGCCAGGTGTCAGTGGGTTTCCTGGTCTGGTTTTGGGTCATCAACATTTGTTTCAGGGCCTGTGCCTTGTCTGGTTTTAGTATTTCCAGAGTTTGGGCTCTTCTGTGTGGTCAGTTGCTGTTTACAGCTATTGATTAACAATCCTTAAAATGGCATCTGGTTCAGTCCTCCGAAATCAGGGAAGTAGAAGAAACGATCTAGGACAGCTACTCTGGAAGTCACCTTCAAAGTCTCACAATAATATATTAAAAGCAAAACCTATTTTCAATGAGCACCAAGGGAAATCGTGTATTAAGGTGGATCTGTTTTAATTTCAACATTTCTGGTGTAAAACTGAAGCTTTTTAAAGGCTTCATTTTGTATACAGGAAACTTCTATGCATCTATTCAGTCCGACTGAAATCACAAATCTGTTTGTTAAATGATCATGTTTATTAAATATCCATAAACTGGTTACCTTCACTTTCACCCTTAAGGCTTGAAAGCATCAGATGGTGTCTGTTACCCTTTTCCAAGGTGTTAGTGGTCTCTTATATGTCAGATGAGCTCAGTGGCTTTAATCCCTGTCCCAGATGTGCACAGCACAAAGAGCAGGATCTCAAGCAATAATCTCCATGTCAGTCTCCACAGACACAGACAGGACTACACTCACCCAGGGGAGAAAGAGTTTTTCTTGTCAGCAAAGGTTTTTCCTCCAGCAGAAATGGAATATTTGCATTAGTGCTTACAGTGCGTGGTCCTTTCTCCAGGTGTATTGCTGAAAATTAATTTCATTAGTAGATGAGAGCCTGGGTGAAGTGAAAGTCTGCAGCAAAGAAATGTCTAAACCCACCTTTTTCATTCAGCTCCAGACCCTGTGCAGTGTGCTGGTAGAAGGATAAAATTACTGTTTTATGGGAGACTGGATCCCAAAGGTGGGATTCATCCCACTGAATTTAGGCATCTAGAAGTTAGCTGGAGGTAGCCTTCGAGTTATGAGAAAGAACTGGTTTCTCCGGAGGGTCAGTCAGGGGCAGAGGAGTTTTCGTTCAGAGTCTGTGGCACCTTTAACTTTTACACACCCAGAGTTAGGCCATGGGAATGCCACCTTGCCTGATAGAAACCTTCACTGGGGGGAAAAGGGGAACTGAAGAATCCCAAAGCCACAGCCCAGTTTCTGGACTGTCTTCCCATATTAAAACCCTGATCTATTAATGAAACACAGATGTGCAAGTAGCTTCATGCATGATGTTATTTTGGGGATCCTGGGAATGCAGAAGGTTTAGAATGAGTAACCCATGGTGGCTTTAGCTGCTACACTCAGAAAAGCCACCAGGGCAGTGCTCAGCAGCACCCTGGGTGTGTTCTGTGAAGCACAGAAAAGCAGCAGAAACTTGCACCCTGCCAGTTTTTCTGCGCCGTAGAAATCAGGGGCTGGTCTTCCTTACATGAGGTTGTGCTGGAGATGAGCCCTAGGTGATCATTGTGAAGGCACAGGACTTGTGAAAATTCAGATCTCTGCTCAGATCTTGTAATCAGAACTCAGCAGTTGTGAAACTCGAGGCCAGAAATTACTGCTTTGACTGTGTTTCAAATGTTATCATTTTAATGCTAAATGCTGGCTGAATGTAGCCAGCAAAAGTACAGAAAATCAAACATTTGCTACTGATCCAGAATCAGGCAAAGTTTCTGTTAGGGATGTGGAATTATTCCTACCAGAAAAAAGATTAAATTGGATAGCATTTCAGCAATCACCGGTGTATATTTGTATTTATCATCTCATTAGAAATGATTAAAGTGGGGTTTTTTTAGCTTAGTAAATGCCAAGATCTAAGAGAAGCCTAAATGATGGTAAAATGAAATCATCACTTGAACATCAGTGAGCAGGAGTTGTTAAAATTGTCATTTCTTTCCAGTGCTTCACCCATGAGTTGATAAATCCAATCTTATCATTGTAGCAACTGGTGTTATCACAGGGGAATAGAAAGGAACACCAGGATGCAGAAAATCCACGGCATTGACCTGGGGAGGCCAAACTGTCATACTGGCCAGGAGAGAAGGGCTGAATGAGGCTAAAGGCCAGATTTGAATCCTGATAGGATAAATCAAGCTCAGAGGGGGACTGAGGGAGTCATGAGGATTCCTAACCCTGGCAGCAAAGGGATTCTGTGAGCTACACCTTGATCATTCTTCTGGGCTAGGAGATGAAGACTTTGCTGATTAGGATATAGGGGCAACAGCACTGCAAAAAGTTCCAGAGGATTTTAAGACTGAGCCTTGCTGCAGGGAAAAACATGTGGCAGTATTTATCAGAAAAGGAGGGGTGAAAGAAGTGAGGTGTCAGTCCACAAGCAGTGTGGTGGGGAAGGTGCACGGCCAGAGGTGCAGGGACGTGGGGTGTGGGGGAGAGAACCCCGCAAACAGAAGCACAGACTGGAAAGGGGGAGCCCCTGCTGTTTTGAAAGAACGGTATTAGTCAAATAAATGCAACTTTCTGCCTGGCACTAATGAAGCAGATTAATAAGGCTACTGGAGCCCATATGGCCATGGAGATTCCCTTAGCCTAAATATTGCTAATGAATGTTTCCAGAAAGTGGTGTTTACACTCAGACATTTTTCACCATCAGAGTGGCCTTGTACGTGAGGTAGCTGCAGTGTTTCTCCTCATGCATCGGATGCATCATCCCTCTGTGAAACAAGTGCTGTTCCCACTTCACGGACAGGGAAAGTGAACCAGAAGAGCAAAGACCAACATTTGCAAAATTCACCTCTTACATCAGGCCTTGAATTTTAATTATCTCAGAGATTATTTTAAAAAGCTGAATTTTAAACTAGAGTGAGGCCATGAAAAGGGTCAAGAGTAGCACAGGGGTTAGAGTGCAGTGTCCTGGTGTCAGTTCTTTGTGCCACCGTGGGTGTTGCTGAAGAAAGAGGTTAGTTGGCTACTGCTTATTAGAGCCAGCTCTGCTGCAGGCTGGGACTGCCCAACAGCTGGTGACAGTCCCCACAGCAGCAGAGGCCTTCCCTCTAAACATCCATCTGCAAACAAATAACTCCTAACCTTGCCCCAAATGGTTCCGTGGCAGGGCTCCAGCACAGGCCGTGGAGGTCGCACATCTGTTTAACTCCGCGAGCTGGATGGGTTTGACCTCCTGACACACTGGCTGTTTTTCTTGCCCAGTGCTGCTGGTGTCCTAAAGGGAGGCCAGTCACATTTAAGTTTAAAATTACAGCCTGGCTGCTCAGGTTCAGGCAGTCAGGTGCAAAACCAGACTGGTTTCTCTAAAGGAGCTTCAGTGGGCTGCTTGTTTGCTGCACAAACATATCCACAACCATACCAGGATCACCAGCTCCAGGCAGCACAAGCAGCCCTTGTTCCCCTTTTTCCTCTCACAGGTTTCTCAGCTCTATGTCTCCACATTCTTCCCTGTCATTTTGATCTCTGTGTCCCTACATAGCCCTGACCAGACAAGGTAATCTTTTTTTCATGTGTTCTCTAGAAATGGCAAACATTGAGGTCTAAATGCCTCTGAGAATAACTCAGTTCTTGTATTTCCTTAAAGATTTCTAAAAGTTGTCGTCAGCTGTGCAGTTTACATTGAGCATGTGCTGCATATTCAGTCTCTATTTCCTATTAGCTGACTTTCCATGTAATGCTGCTTTTTTCTGATTTTCCACAGAGTGAGCTATTGGCTGGACCCAATTCCCTGCCACAGCATTAGTGTCTGAGGTGGTGAAGTGCCTGTAAACATGAACACTCTTCTCCTGTGTTTGTGAGTGTAAATGCCTGTTTAAAGACAGGTTACTTTTGAAAACCAGACTCAAAGTACACATTCATCCTGAAATATTAAGGACAGTTCAGCTCAACACCAGCACATAAACACCAATATCTGTGTGTTAATGCTTTTATATGCATGTGCACATGTGTGTCCTGTGCTGGAGTAACTCCAAAATACACCTAAAATCATACACCATCAATGTGAAGGGCAAGGTGAGAGCAAAACCAGCTGCATCCCGTCTCCAAGGCAGTCACCCTGTGGAAGGAGGCAGACCAGCACAGCAGGTAGCAAATGTCTTTTTCCAGGGCATGGAAGTCACTGGTGTGTAGGCAGGCATGAAGGAAAAGCCCAGCACTACTTTTATTGTCAGTCTGCCTGTCAGACTCCCTTGTTAGGCAGGACCAGGAGGATGGGAAATAAACCAATATTCAGCTTCTTTTTGTGTCTGTGTGTGAAGGCAGCAATTCTGTTTTTTCCAAAAATGTACTTGGTTGTGTCCAAAGTTAAATGTACAAGGCTAAGATAACCCTACACAGGGCAGTACAAAGGGGAAAGAGAGAGTTATCCCTTCTTAACCCCGAGCTGAGGGATGTGTTCCTTCCACTCTCAACTCTGTTTGAGCCCTTCCATGGGGCTGCCCTAGTTATTCCTGGAGGGGAATGTCCTCCATGCTTGATTCCTTGCTGCCCTCTGTGCTCTTGGTGCAGGGCAGCTGAATGTGAAAGAACACTGAAGTAACAGGAGAGAAGAGAACCAGAGCAGATGCTGTGTGTGGATTTCCCATCCACTTTCACATTGCTAAAGGACAAAAGAGAGATAGGAAAGGGGAATCCTCCAGCTGTAACAGCTGCTGGACAAAGACCACTTGCTTTTCCCTGATGCTCACGAATGTCACTTCTCTTTCACGTCAAACTAACGTTCCCCTTGAGCAGGGTGACAAGGACAACAGCACCCACACCATGGGAAGGAAGATTGCCCAGGAAGCACAAGCTCTTGGATGGGAAGTGATGCTGTGATGGCTTTGCTGATGTGTGTGTGTGGCCCCTCAGCTGATCCAGGATTGTGAGAGTCTCCCCAAGTCCCATGGACAGGCTGAGAAAAGAAACCATGTTATCATTGAATTGCATATAACAGAGATGGGTTGAATTACCATCCCCCAGGGCATGAGAGCTCTAGGATAGGAACGGACATCACTCCTCAGCTGTTCATTACTGCAGAGGTTCCTCCCCGTGTCTGTCACACAGCTGAGGCTGGACATTGGTAATTCCAGCTGCTGGCAGTGTTTCCACAGCAGATTTAATTCTTCACATAGTTCCCACTTAGGGCAGTTCTTGGACCTTTGGTGCTTTTGGTTTTCTGTGGTGAATGGTGAATGCATCTTTCTAAGAAGCTTTTCTTTTAAAGTTGGACAGTAAAGCAAAATAAAAAGCCTTTTACATCACTTATACACAGCGGAGAAAACATTTTTGCCTATTTTACATATAAAAATAGCAGAGTTCTCTTTTATCAACTTCCCCTGTATCTTAAAAAAAATTATATCAATTTGTCTCTTTCAGGCAGGGTTGCCTGAACAGTAGGTTTATTTACATTCAGCATTTCACTGTTGGCAAGAAGTGGTTTTGGGTTAAGCATTTGACCATTTGACCAGCAGATTTGGCTGCCATCATTTAAAAAGATGTGAACATCATTAAAAAACCCTCCCAGGTTTAAAATGGACAATAAACATAGGTAAGAGCTTGCACAGGGGAATCAGGCTGCCCAGTGCACACGTACTCAGCTGGGTGCCCTGGTCACAGGTACTGGGTTTGTATCTGGTTCCCCAGCGTGCTGAGAAATTTGAATTCTTCCCTTCACACAGCATGGACAAGCTCTCACACTCATTTTACTTCAGGCTCTTTTGCAAAGGAAAATGGCCCTGCTGGAAACTAATCAACATAATTTTTTACTCTTCACAGAGGTCTATTAGCAATCATTGCTGTGGTCTCGGGCTATAAATGGGGACAAGCATATTCCTAAATTCAAACCCAGCAATGTTGTGTATTTTCTATAAAATATTCTTGCCTGGACTTGTGTCTGGCCATCCTCTTCTGGGGCTTTTTGTGTTTTCTCTTTTTCCCTAGATGCTGTAGCTGGCTGTCAGATGGGGAGATGCTGCTGAGAATATTGAAAAAGCTCGAATGAGAACGAATAGGGAAACACAAACTCTAATGTCACTGCTCTTACAGAAACCCTGCACAGCCTCTTCCTATAGATGTGTGCAGCAAACAAATATTAGTTTTGTTAAATGAGACACAGACAGTTTTTATGCTGCCTGCCAATGGAGAAGACAATAATTGTTTTCACCATACAAAGACAGCCACAGATTTTATGGTGTAAAATCCCACTGGATACAAAGTGCTGCAGATTTATCATAACCAAGCTAAGCAAAGCTGTTCTTAGTGCAGACTTTATCTAGTTCTAGCTCTACAGAAATTTGGTTGTCCCAAAGCTTACAACTAAAGGACTAGTTTGTGTTAAGGATAAACAAGGAACTCATTTGTAGTGTAAGAGTGCAACCTAAGTGATTTGCCAAACCCCATGAGGGAATTCCATGGACTAAGGGTGTGTGGTGTTAGATTCCCACGTGACTGCAGAAACCACTGCTCAAATGTCTGTTTTCTATCGAGTATTTGTGTTGAGAGCAGTTTACTTAATTGATAAACACAAATTTGGCTAAAATTTCTCTGGGTCTCAAAGGGAAGCCATTTGGTGTCCATCCCACACCCTGGCTTCTCCGAGAGCCTGGGGATGGAGGCTGTGGTGTCTCCCACGCCTGCAGTCAAGCTGCATCACTGCCCATTTGGGTAGGATTTAAACCTAAAATGAGTGTGAAAATTTTAAATTCTCATGTATTACAAGAGCTCGCCCATTTATCGGAATAAAAATTATAAGGACCATTAATCTGTGCATATGTAAATTAGGAAGTGGAGAGGCTCTGCTGATCACCAGCAGTAACGTGTGATGGGCTCCACGGCAGCCATGCCAAGGATGAAATGTGTTGATTGCCTCCGGGGTTAGCCCTGCAGCTTTCATGCGGTGCAGAAGCAGCTTGTTCTGCTCACCATGTGGCTCTGGAGCACAGGCAGCAAAGGTCACACGAGCAATCAAGATCAGCAGATCCCTCCTCAGGTAGGGACCCCCGTGGCTGCAGGATTAGCTGCTGAGTCTGAGCTAACTTGGAATACACATTTGCTTTTCAGTGTCCTGACTGTGTTAGAGATGGTTTTTGATTCATTAATCTGTGTCCCTATTTCCATGAACATGGACACTGCTTGCTGCTTCTTGCTGTTTGTCTGCGTTTTGTCCTTGCTGGGTTCTTTGAGAAATGAAAACAGGAGGAATTTAAAGGTTAGATTGTTTTGATAACGTGTCTCTCTGCAGGAGTGAGGCATAAGCTGACAGGCTGCTTTTGGAGCTTTGCTGATGGCATGACTTTAGGAAGAATTCTCTGAGAAAACAGTAAGCATCTGCAATTATCTGATTTTTTTTTAATATAACCAAAATTTTCTAAAACATTTGGTGTTTTAGAGACACAAATTTGCTTGCAGTTTAGAGGAGCTGAACATCTGTCCCCCTTACATCATATCTGGAATTTTTGTACACGAATTTCAAGTTGAAACTTAGAGATCAGACAAATCTTTCTCTCTCTTTTTGTCTTTATTACTCCCACAACAAAGCACATTTGCTTCAGGAGCCCTTGCAACCCCTCAGCACCTGCCCTGCCCAGCCCTGGAACAAGGGGCAGCAGTGCATCCCTGCAGTGCTGTCTCCAAGGCAGAGATTTGTCAGGAGAAGCCACTGACCTCCTTGTTTCCTCAGCCCTGCAGATCCTTGCCCTCTCATAGCTGAGTCTCCCCAGGGAGGTGGGGATGCTGCTGCCTGCCCTCGGGGAAGGAGAGCATTTAATCTCATCATCTGTCCCAGCTGCCATCCCTGCTGAGGCTGGAGAGGAGCTCTGGGAGCTATCCCCAGACAGCAGCGCACAACATGTCCATTCCAGAGCATCCTCTAAATGAATCCTCAACATTTTCATTAGAGGCACTCCTGCTGGACACTCATGGATTGTGATTCTTCCACGTTTTTCCACAGGCAGCGAGCGTGTGTAAAATCTGACTGACATTTAAAAATGCCAGAAGTCTTATTAATTCCTCAGTTCAAAACGTGTTTCTCGGGGCTTTTTGTGTAATGGTTGGAGGGCAGGAGGGTGATGCAGCACCCTGCCAGAACCAACCTCTTTACACAAACACTGGACTCCTTTAAAATTGTGTTTACCATGGAGCTTGTGACTAACTGGGGAATGCACCTGTGAAGGTTAAGGCAGCTGGTGAGAGCTGCAGCTGTTTGTGCTCTGTCCCATGACTGACCTCCTTCTGCCTCCAGAAGAGCCCCTTCTGCAGGAATTGAGAGTTCTGTGTGTGTGCTAGCACAGAGATAAGCTGCTGCTGCCCTTCCTCAGAAGCAGAGCACCAGTAATCCACATGGAATTGCTAATGTCTGCCCCTATTCCAGGATCCCACTAAATTCAGACCAGAGGACCATGTGCCAGGGCTTTTCCTGACTCCTGCTCCTTGTCACTCCTTTCTCTCCAGGAGGAGAGCTTGATGGTGACTCCCACCACTGGTTTTCCCAGTTAAATGACTGGGATCAGGTATGTTTGCTCTGTGCCACATCTACGTATGTTTTAATGTCAGACTTGCTGTTCTGGATTGGAAATCCTTCTCAGTGGTTGGTACAGATGTTGTTTTGTTGGATGTAAATCTACCCACGTGCTGCAAGAACTGAATCAGAGCCAAGGTTACTTCACTTCTAAATCTCCAGTGACCACCACGTAAATAACAGCTCTTGAAATCCTGAGTCTATTAGCAGAAAATACAACTGTAGATCACTCCAAAAGGAATGACTCATTGCAGTGAGGTTAGCAGGGAAGAGAGGGAAGAGGGTTCTGCAGTCAGTTGATTTGGTTTATTAATGCAACAGCTACTTCTGCATTAGCAATTCTATTTCGTGTGTAGTGACTGAGAAAATCAGATGCCTTCCCCTTCCTGCCACTGGCATGGAGCTGCTTTTTGTCGAAAATGGGAGGGATATATAAAATTATCCCACGGTAGGAGGTTATGCATGCATTAAGGTGACAGCCATGGGTGCTGGCCACTAACTGTGAAGCCACTGTGGGTTAGAGCAAGGTCTTAAATCCTGCTGCTGAGAGCTTTTATTCTTTGACCTAACTCGCTGCAGGGGAATGGGTTTCAATTTGGAATAAATTTTGACCCAAATAATTGAAAGTTAATCTCACTTCATTTTACATAATGCTCTATGATAATGCAATTGTAGCATGTTTAGTGCAGGGCACAGAGGGCAACAGTCTACAGAAGCTGACATTTTGCATCAAGAAACAAAAAGAGGTCCAGAGTTTATCTAATCAAACTGATAGCAGCAGTTGAGAAGATTAACCTTTCTAATAATGACTTCCCCTCTTTTATGTATTTTGTGGGGATGGTCACTTACAGGTATTAATTTGTGACACTCAACAATTACATTCTGTGCAGTGTGGTAAATGTGAGCTGAACAGTTTGCTGGGTCAAGCAAATGCAGAAGAGATCAAACCAAACAGGGTGAAAAAATGAACTCTAACAGAATAAGTGTATTGCAGGTCAGCTGCTGCTTGAATGAAGCAATGCTCAGTGGAAGTTGCTGGATACAAAATGCTTTCCTTCTTGGGGAGTTATCAGAAAATATGCACTCAGTGAACCAGAAAACGATGAAATTATTTAATAAAATTAATCCTCGGCTATGAATAGGAAAAATGTCAGATTTATTTTGCATCTAGGTTTCCATCCCAGCAAATACAAACTTATCCCTGGATTCTTTTGTCCCGATGTTAACATTTGCTCTGTTGTATTGAACATAGTCCTATACCCAGTCCATGTGTTCATAGTAAGTGTCGAGTTAGCATAAAAAAATAAGGAAACAATATGTTTTCAAGTAGGATTTAAAACCACAGTATTCATGTTTAGCTTACTTTCAGGTGTAAACCAAGTAATTTCATTACATACCCTTATACATCTGATACTTGCTTGCTTTTATTTGTCAGCACAATCTCATGTTCCTTGATCTGGAAGACAATGACATTGATTTCCCACATCCCTACCAAGTCTTCCTAAAGGAGCATTCTCTCTATTGGAAAGTGGAATTTTTCACACCAGTTGATGCTGTTTGGCCCAACTCTGTCCATCCATCTCCATCTTCTGCTTCCCTGTCAGCCATGGCATCCTTTACTCCTGTCATACCCTTCCCAGAATGAAGGATGCAATGGACTGGCCTGCTTTTATCTCCACATCTCGTTGTCTTGGCCTCCCCAGGCCACCACCTTTAAGAAAGCAGCTTCCTGCTCCCTTTGGCAGCACGTCCAGAGGATGAGGGAGATTTTCCTTAACCGCAGCTTGTTCTTCCGTAGGATTTCCCTTGCCAGCAGCCAGAGCAGTTGCAGTGAGGCTCACATGGACAGACCTTGCCTCCCCAGTGACAGAAAGTGGCCCTTTTGGTGCCTTGCCCCTCCCTGGGTCAGGGCTTTGCTCTTGTCAAGCAGTGTCACCCCCTCGAGAGCCGCGCACGGCTGGCCTGGCCTCCCTGCCAGGGCTGAGTGTGCTGGATCCAAGGGGACACTCTTGCTTTGGGGACAGCCAGGACTGAAGGACTGGCAGCTTCCAGCCCCAGTAACTCCTCTCAGAGCCCCGTTCTGAGCTGGGCTGGGCTGTGTGCATGGCTGGAATCAGAACTCAAGAGGAGCTGCCGTGGTCAGCGTTGCCTCTGATGCAGTGCTGGAGCAGCCACTTTGAATGGTCGTGTTCTCTGCCCCAGCTCAAACAGCTCCTGTTAAAATCCTCCTTTGAGCTCCCCTCTGCTTCATTTTCTCTGGGTTTCAGTCAATGTCAAAACACCCCTCGAATGAACAGAATTAGGACAGAATGGAGAGGGCACGATTTCTCTGCCTGCACAGGAGTAGTTTGGGACTGAAATCATCAGTGCTCTTTGAAAGCTGAGTTATTTCCATGAGGGTGCCTTAGGAGTGCAAAATGTTATTAGAATATGCATTATTATTTTGAATTTTGCCCATCAGTACTGACATCAGTGACAGGAAAGGGCACTACACTGGAAATATGATCTGTTCACCTTTCCCCAACATGATGCAGCACAAAGACAGGTGATTGTTACGCTCTGCTTTTACTTGGTAGCTCGGTCCCAAAGGATATTGTATTGCTGGATGACATTGTGCTGCAGTGTCTGTGCCTGATTTTATTTTGAGTAAGTCATACCTCTTTATACATAGATAATGAACCCACCGTGCACCTGGCACAGGCTGAGCAGTGTTATTTAAAACAAGAGAGTCTGAGCATGCCTGAAAGTGAAGTTCTCTCATAAGTATAAGCTGCAAACCCTTATTCAACATTAAATCAAATCAATGTTAATTTGTGAACTAATTAGCATTTCAGGCTCGGGGTTTTTTTTCAGCAGTGTGGTGATTTGGTATATAATGCTGTGTGATTGTACCGAAGTACATAATTATGGAGCTGAATACATTGTCTCCTGCTGACATGTTGCAAAAGGAGTTTCTTTCAGCAAAGGATGCTCACTACATCTGAACTAAAATACAGACCCACAGCCAAGCCACATGCATGGACCCAGAGCTGAGGTAATATCAGTATTTAGGGGTCTTGTTGAAAAAACAGGCTGAAAATATATTAACTGTGTTTACTCATTCCCATTTCTACTGTATTTTAATGAGGGAATGGCAAGGTATCCTTTGGTGTGAGACAGATGATCAGACAGGTATTCTGAGTGGGGAATATGCATCAAAGAAAACTGAGTGGTTTAAGGAGATTTTTTTTTTAAACTCTGAAGCCTGACTACTGGAGTAGAGGAACTGTCAGTACTTGCTCATCTCAGTGTTCATTTTCACCCAGAATCCTCTCCCTGGCAGCAGCCAGCACCAGGCAGACAGAGATTGTGTCAGGAATTTTGTAATGGCTGTCTGTCTTAAGGAAAAACTGATGGAAGTCTCCTCTACATTTACCTCTATTTACCCAGCAACAAGCACTTTAATTTAAATACTATTATCCACACTCTAGTTTGCTTTAAAAACAGTTTTAATAATATTTATGTCCCTTGTGATCTTTGATGACACTGATTTTGTGCAAGCAACATGGTTAAGATAAAAGCCTCTTTCTTACAGTGCAGAACACACAATTGGCCCTGACAGGGGAACACTGCACCCATCTAATGTAAATATATGAGATAGTAACACAGCATCTCTTGTGGCTACAGTTTGTAACCCTGTTTGGGGAAAAAAAAGAAAAACCCCAAACAAAAAACAATGTAAAAATTGTAAAAGGTTTTGCAAAATTGAAGTCAAGCATGTGCACATAACTCCCTGTAGGATCTCTGAGTCGATCAGCAAAATTTCACATCCCCAGAAAACTTTTGTACAGGTGAGAACTTGTGCTCAGCTGCTCACAGGAGTCAAACTATGACTGATTGTTGTGCTGGGACTCACTGGTCTCCTCCTCCTGGCTTTGCCTTGATGGGGGTGAGCGTGGGGCTGTCAGAGGCTGTTTTGGATGTTTGCCCTTTTGGACTGCCTATAATTTTGGGTTATTCTTGCACCAGACTGACTCAGACTGAATTGCACAGAACCATGATTCACACCCTTCTTTATTAATTGAAGAATTAAAACTCAGATGTGCTGGAATTTAAATGGTCACGTTCAGCTGTCTGGGTTTGACTCTGGATGAGCTGAATGTGACATATCCTCCTCCCAAGCCATTGTTTTGGCTCTCTTTGTAGGCTGTTTTTTCTGGGGTCTGCTTCCTGCCTAGAGCTGGGGATGGTTGCCATTGGAAAGGCTGGAGACTTCCATTTTCAGTCTGGTGTTCCTGGAAGGTGAGGCATTTTAGATGTCTCTGTACACTTAACTTCTTGGTCATTCTTTCGAAGGCCTCTGTTAATTTCAGCCAAATCTGACAGGCCATTAAGTTCTCTCAGCTCTCATAAGGGTAACAGGCTAAATGGATTCTCAGCCCTGAGAAATAGTTATAGACTGAGGTTCCAAAGGTCCTGACTGACTCATCTGAGAGGTGCTGGAAGTCCTGTGTCTGGATATTAGCTTTCTTCAAGTCTTGCCTGAGAGACTGAGTGCCTAAGGAATCAAACAAAGTAGTTGTGACAGTACAGCCAACTCATTCTCTTCTGCCCTTCAGTCCAGAAAATCTTGTACCTTCACATGATTCAGCTGCATCCACCCAATCCAGTGATTTGCCTTACAGTAAGATCAACACTCAAAGATATTTATTTATTAACCCTGCCCTTCCCCTAAACCATTCAAGGAATTATCCCCAATAAAATGTAATGAAATTTGGTGAATCTCAGACCACCTTTTACAAGCAGTCATGTTACTTCTGAAAATCTGCCTTATTACATGGAAACTGGATGAGATTTTTCAGTTTTTACCATGTCTTCCTTATATTTATATGTTTCAGACCTTTAAAGGGTTTAATATTTCTCCCAGTTGCATTTTATGATTGATTGTACACAGTGCAAACATCCAAACATGCCCATATTTTCAATGCAAACAGCAGAAATTTGGACTATTTAGAAAAACACAACTGAGCCCAAGAACTACAATAATTATATCCCTGGTTATTTGGAGACAGAGAAAATACTTCAATCCACACTCTGTGTTTATATGCTAAAAATGTTTCATCTTGTCTGAAGTAGCAAATTTACCTCAGGGAGCTTTATTTTTGGTTACACACTTAATGCAGAACATTATTTGCATCACAGAAAGATCACATCTTCCCCTTGCCTATTTCAGCTTTTCCATACCAAACCTCAGGCTTTCCTATTATTTGTAAAATTGCTTTTGTTTCCAGTTGGGATCAGATGTAGAAATGGAAAGATCAGGGCATATTAAAATTTGTAGCTAGGGGAGAATTCTGCTCCAGGTGCTGAGTGTTAAACTGTGGAGGGGAGGAGGGGATGCACAAGACAAAGGAGAGGGTTTAAAAGTGTTTTTTTGGAAATCTGATTGATATTACACTGCAACAGAGCAGGAGATGAGGACAGGAGGAGTGAGGTATTAAAGCAAGGAAAGCAAAATATATTAATAATCCTGCTGCTCATGATTTCATACTTCCTAAGTTTTGAGGTGAGTGATCTTGCCTGTTTGGGAAGAAAGGTGGCACGGGGTTATCAATCAGTTAGGAACCCTCAGGACATATTCCAGGGAGGAGGTGCAGAGAAAATGTTCATTTTTAGACATTTGTGGAGAAATTGCAAGAATGTTTCAGCTTGCGTGGCCAACACCAATCCGCTTAGGCATCTCCTTGGCATCTCCCTTTTTGCAGTGAATTTATCAGTTAATTATTAAATGGATTCTACTGTTATTAGGAGTATATTTTGAAAAAAAAAATCAGGCAAATACTACAAGACCAGAGCAACTCTACAGATAAGATCTGTTCTAATTTCTAGCAGCAGCTGGAATATCAAAGGGGTTAATTTAGATCATCAAGGTTTCATCTCCTTGCCCTCTAAGGTCTGATTCATAAAGCTGAAGAGATGAATTCGGAAATTTCCAGAGACAAATGGGGGAGAAAATCAAGATATATGAAAAAGGAGGGTGGAAAATTAAGTTTTGTCTCAGTGTATGTGGTTACCAAGCAGGGCTTGAAATTCACTTACATTTTCGTGCAGAGAAGGTGGTGAGATGTTTCCCTCATACCCTGGGCCGATTCTCAGCTCTGAAACAGATCAGTGATCCATTTAGTCTCCACCACTGAGTAATGCTGGGGAGAAATGCAGAAATCCTTGATGATGCATTTAACAGCTTAAAACCAGAGATGAGATTGTTTCCAGCCAGTCTTTGTCTTCTGCTCCTAAAACACAAACACTAATCAGCCACTATTGTGCTGCTGGTTTAGCTTGGGGATTTGTGCATGAAGTCAACACTAAACTTCTCGCTGATCTTTTCTGAGTGCCCTGCTCTGCTCTCAGTACCCCACAGGCTCCAATTCAGCAGCTTAATTGAACACGGTCTAACTACCACTCTCTATAGCTGAACACCATCTTTCTATTAACCTTAATTTAGTTTTGCTCTAAACAAGCTTTTGAATCTTTATGGGGGGAAAAAACAAACAAAACCAAACCCACAGAAACAAAACCAACAAAACACACACACACACAAAACAAACAACCCAGCCAAGATTGGTGTGATTCTAAACCACCCAGCTCAGAGAGTAGAAGGTGTGATAGACAGTGACACCTAAATCCTCTTCTAAACAGATGTGCCTTGTTGTGGAGATCACTGGGTACAGCCATGCTCCCTGAAGCTCTGGAGACCCATGGAGCCTAGGAGGAGATTTTTGAAACGGTAATTTTAAGGAGGGACATGATAAGTCACTGCTGCAGAGAGAAAGAAACTGTGTCCCTGGTGGGGAGGGATGTGGTGAATGGTGCTGGGCTTAAATATCCATTGTCTGGAGATTAAGTTCCATATAAACCAAGAAGATACTCAAGAAACCAATACTTAGCAGGGATTTCTGTATTTAGGGGCAGAAGAAGAGGTGATCAGAGAAGGAGAGGATGGGAGTGATGTTCTTTGATGTGTTTTTACTTGAAATATGAAGGCAGGAGGAGAAAAAGAACATGGTGTTGATTTGAATCAGTTGTGAGAAAAGACCAAGCCTTTGCACAACACCCTCATGCACCTTGGTTTATGTCTCAAAAATGTTACATAGGCTCTGAGAAAGGACAAATTTGAAGAGCAAACAGTGGGTATTCTTCAAATGCAAAATAGACTCCTAATTGAGCACCCAAAGCCTGGCTATGTTGTGTCTGGATTAAATTTACAGTGGTTCCAGCAGACAGATAACCCTCTTTCCTCTGCAAACAGCAGACAGCTCAAAACCCAGTGAGAGCCCCGGCTTTTTAATATTCGTCTGTAAATGCTGATTTCAGTCCTATCTGCTTTATATAACAGTTGCAAGTTTAGACACAAACCCAGAAAATGCCAGTGCTCTTTTTTTTTTTCTTGATTATGCATGGAAAAAGTCCAGGCTGTTTCTTCCTGCTTCCCTTTTCCAACACAAAGGACAGCAACGAGCTAAATTTCTGCCTAGAGAATTCTCAGCACAGGTGTGCAGGCAGAGGGATAAATCCCCTGAGCAGTGCAGAGGGGAGCAGTCCTTACCCGGTTAGAAATGTAGGGGGTTGTTAATTCTCACATCACGGACGTGCCCTAAGTCATCAGCTCAGTCTGGTTTATTAGCAGAACAAAATTCTCTTATTCTGCTCTGGAAACGGAACATTCCCTCAAATTATAAGCATAACTATGGAGATGGGTGGATGCCTCCCTAAAGAGCTGATAAACAGGAATGATAAACAGGCAGCAGTGTGTGAGGGAAGGCTCTTCCCTTCAGCTGTGCCTTCACAGGTACCTTCAGGAGCCAGGAGTGTCTGGCTCTGTCCAGGGGCACAACCAAGCTGCAGACAGTGGTGTGGACTGCAGCTGCTGCCTGTGGAAGTGATGGTCAATAATGATATTTCTTTTCCAGCTAACATGGGGATGCTCCTTATTCTGAGACACCTCTGTAGGAACCCCCAGGTGCAGGGATCTAAATGACCTTCTTCCCATTCTATTTCTTAGATCTTGAAGAAATAAAATCAGAAGAGTGGTCTGTAATGTATTGAGGGAGGAATGCAGACACAGAGAAACCAGGATTAAGTTCTGATAGCATCGAAGTCTGTTATCTTCTCGCATTTGCTTTTTTATTGTGTGTCTGTGAATCCACATGGTTTCGTAAATTTTCCCTTCCTGATGCATATCGCTTTGTTCCTTGAGAAAAAACCAGCTGAGGGTGTCTGTATTGTTGAATTGACCTCATCAAATTCAGCCCACAGCCTTTAGGAACTTAAAACAGAAAGTCGTGGAGCACCTGCACAGATTCTTGTTTACTTCAGAAAATCTCATTGGTTTAATAACAAATGTTGTCCTGGTTTATTTCTGAGCTTTCTGAAACCATCCTTGCAGAGGGAAGACTGTTCAATGTGCTACATTGTGAATTAACAAGTTAATCTATAGCTTCTTGCTGAAAGTGAGGGGAAGCAATTACTGCTATGTATTAGATCACTTTAATTTCAGGTATACGTTCAGATATATCTTCATTGGCCCAAAGAAGGACTGGGGTTTGGACAGAGAGAGGCAACAGTGATTAGCCAAAGCAGCCCAAGTTCCTTTTCCTCATGAAGTTTAATCAGTCACTAGCTTACATGACATTTTTCAAAAGCCCTTCATTACTCTTAAAAGATGCCTGGTTCCGTGACAGTGCTGTCTGTGTTGTCTGTGGCTGCTGCTTTGCAAGCAGGACCATTGGGGTGTCATGTCCAAGAAGGTGCAATTAACAGAAGTCCCAAATTTGATAGTTTGATGCCAATGTGAAAATGATCGATGACACAGATCAGTTAAAAAGAGTTTCCCAATTATTCTCTGGCACAGGTGACCTGCCACAACCAACCACAGCGCCCTCTTACACAGGGCAGCATTGCCATTTGCTTTTTCCTCAAATTTCTTCCTGGCAGAAATGTTTCTTGCCCGGAGTTGCTATAAATTGGGTACTCTGGATTGCTGGGATTTGCCTCACTTGTGGGGTGAGAATTTGTCAAGGTAGGGCAGAGGCTCCCTCCTACCCCTGGAAAAGCAGGACAGACTGCTGTAGCTGCATACCCCTCCAGCCTCTCCTCGGTGGTGTCTGCAGAATTTCTCAGCGCTGCAGGGCATTTTCAGCTTCCTGTCTGAATGCTGCTGGAGTTGCCACCTCATTTGCCAGACTGGTGACCAGACCTGCATCCCATTATCCTTCCTGGGCCCTTCCCTCACAGCATCCTCAGAGCTCTGCACTTTCTAATGACCTCCTACTTCTGACCTCCTTTTTGGTCCCGAGGTAAAGTGAGGACAAAGAGAAATTAATGCAGCTGAAAATCATTAAAAAAAAAACAAACAAAAAACTAGAAACTGCTAATGTATGTGGTGGAATAATGCAGTGTGAATTTTTAGGCATTACAAACAGGGAGGGCAATTTGTTTTATTTTATTCTACTGTTGGTGCAGAGCCGTGGGCTACACTGGGTGCAGGGTGTTCCCTGTGCTAACCTGGTGCTCTGTTAGCACGTCCCCCTCCTCAGACCTCATCACCAGCTGTAATTTATCTCACTGGGCCACCCCACTCCTGTAACCCACTTACTTGAGGCTGAATTTAGCCATTAATCTATAAATTTCTGGATTTTTCTGGCTGAGTGAAGAGTCTGTCGTAAGAAAATATGAATTATTTAGAAATAGTATTTCAAAAGGGGGCGGGTAGAAAGCACCTGGGACTGGGAGAAGACACCAGCCATCTCCAGCTGCAGTCATTCCTCAGTGTTTTCGATTTCTCCAGCACATGTGAATCGTTGCTTGCACTGTGGCATGAGTCATTTTGAGGTGAGCACCCCAGCTGAGGGGTGTGTGGAGGTGCCTTAGGAGGGGAGCAGGAGTGTTGCATGTTATGGTTATAACTATTTGGAGTCAATCTTAGTGGTTCTTTGGCCACGGAGTCTCCTTTTCCTGCACACCCCGGAGTTACTGATGCAGAAATGCAGCAAAGGCCACGAAACTGGGAAACAGTGGAGCTGCTTCCCAGGCAGACACTGGGAACTCCTGGAGGAAACCAAAGCAGGTATAGAAGCAACAGCCAACTTGGAAACACTCTGCCTGCTAATGAAAGGGAAAACAGTGGTGAGGGAGTGTGAAGGGGGATTATTACTGAAGCATTCACACCTTTTGCAGAGCTCCTGGATTCTCCATTCAGACTATCTGATAATACGCTGACTCATGGAATTTACTCTTTTCCATAGTGTGAAATGAGCAGGTGTGGGGGTTCTTCCTTCTCTTTTTTAACCAGCCATTTCCAAAGTTCGGCTTTCTCTCCCTGTAGTAAACACCCTGGTTTTAAATTCACTAGGGTAAGGCATCCATCTCCATCTTTTCCCCCTGCCTGCACTGAACAGGGAGCTTTAGGATGCTGAAAGGGATATCTCACAGATTGCAGCTCGCAGTTGGGAATGAGGAGGAGTGATCTGTGCTGTGCTATTGTCACATCCCAGTATGCTTTCTGTAATGTGAGAGGATTATTACTGATGCTCTGCTCGCTCTATTCATTGCTGTGAATGAATTATGCTTTTAAGCTGGGCATTAGCCTAAAAATACCTCCAATAACTTAAGTGGGGATTATTATCACTGGTTGTGTTTAGGGTTGTTCTTCAGGGCCCCACAGGAAGGGAGCCCATTGTGCCAAGCCCTGTATATGAGATGCTCCCTGCCCCAGTCAGAGTTTGTCTAAAACCATATATTTTGGGTGGGGTTGAGGATAAAGCGTCCAAATGGGGATTACACACAGCAGAGACTTTTCTGCCAAAGAATGTAAGAAAGACTGACATCTTCTTCCTCCTGATACTCTGGTTTGTCTGAGGAAAGGACAGCATCTGACCCTGCCCTGGTCTGGGTTTGTGTTGTGCGGGGAAGAGTCCTCCCACCAAATATTTTAATGCCTGTCTTTATCTGCTCCTACTGGCTGCAGCTTTGTTTGCTCTCCCTGGACTTCCCTGGAATGTCACAGGACTGTGGGGTGAGGGATGGTGGGGCAGCAAAGGCAGTGAGTGCAAGCACCGTGCCCATCCAGCTCTGTGTTTTTCTCTTCAATTTTGTCACGGACCTTTAATGCTGAATTATTGAGCATTTGAATCTGGAAATGCATTTCACCATAAAGAGCACTTTAAAGAAGAAAGCCAGGAGTCAGGTTACTCCAGGCATTGTCTTTGGATGGCTTGTGGGGAAAGCTGTTGGGAGGAAACAAGGCAGGCGAGTCCGTGTGCTTTCTCATTTGCAAAGACTCAGTCGCTGTCTTACTTCTCCCATCATAAAATTGTCTCTCTGAGTTTTCCAGGTGGATGCATCACAGGGGCTGGAATGTAGCCTGACAGGTAGAAATCAAAAGCAGCATGTCTTAGTGATGCTTCGTCAGCTGTGAATAACAAGAAACATTCGGGGGTTTGTTCTGGAAATCCAGATGCCATCCACTGTCAGCTCTCAGCTGCTGCTGCTCTGGGCAAACCTCGTAATATGTCACAGGCAGAACGTTTGCTGTGCCCTGGATTTTGCTCCCACAGACATTTGCCTGATCTGTCCGTGTGGCAGCTCTAAATCAGGTGTCAACTTCTGTCTGAACTGAGATCTCTATTGCCCCTGCAACCCGGAGTCCAGAGGACAATACTGAACATGTTCTGGGGATGATTTGTGCTTAATTCTTAACAACTTGGGTGACTAATTGCATGAAGTGAGAAAGCAAACACAAACTCTCCAGAGCATTATGTTTTTGCATAGTGATGCTGATAAATAACCCATCAGTGGAGAGGATGAGACCTGCAGCAGCCAGTCAGAGCTTGGGAGTGACATCCCCACCTCATATACAAGGGATAACCTGTCCCTTTTCCAGTCACACACCTATTTCCAGCACAGTCTGTGAGCAGGGGTCCAAACTCATGTTACTCTATTTGTGTGTGTAGGTTTATATATAATCTGAAGTTACCTAGCCTGAATATGTTAGGATGTTTGTTTGATATAGTGATATATGTGAGAATATAGAGATCCATTAATTGAAAGAGCAGTATTTAGAGGTTTATGTAAGTGTGCTGCATGCTGCAAACCACACTTGTATCACTGGGTATTAAACTGGGTATTTTGTTTGACAGTGCACTTCATAATGCATTATAGGAGTAATATTTTATCAAGAGCTCAAGTACCAAAAGGAGTGCATTCCCCACAGGACTCTCTTCCCTTAATGTGCTTAAGGTTGTATTCAATATTCAGGAAGCTCCTTGTATTCTAAATCCAAAAGGTACCTCTTCAGAGATGTAACAAAACAAATTTCTGTTCCCCATAAATTCCATATCAAAAAGCCAGTGGTAAAAAGTTAATTAGAGCACCCTTTCAAACTCCAGGCTTCAGCTGGTAAAAATGGGAGAAAAACCAATGAAATGCGTGATAGTGCCGTGCAATTTCTTCAAATAAAGATCATTAAAGTTTCTGACAAGGCTTTGATGCTGAAGCACTGCCTTGCTCGTAGCAAACACCCAACTAAAGCAAATCCTGACCTGTGTGACAGGCCCCGAACGCTTCCATTAGCATGGCATCATTCTAATGCATTTAGCGTGTGTGTTTAATGCTAAATGCATTAGCACTTAATGTCAGGAGCTCCAGACCTGCTCAAGTCAAGGGGTTAACGCAAATTAAGAATTGCAAGAGAGATTTGTCACTCTTTATAGCTCTGTGTTAGGAGTCCTAATTTCATTACTGAAGCTGCTCTGTAAAGAAAGAGTATTATTTTTGTGTTAGGCTCTTTTTCTGTCTTTGGAAAATAAAGAGCAATTGCCCTGCTGGCTCTTGGTTCCACAGCAACACCTCCTGAGAAGCCCCACGGTAACATCATGTAAACATATGCAGTAAGAGAGTAAAACCTGCAGAATACATTACCTAAGAAAATTTAACTACCCAGTTTAACTCTCAGGTTAACATTACAAAAGCAAGTTGGGAATGGACACCTATGGCTAAAGGTGGGCTTGGTTTTGTTTATTCTGTCTAAAACCAGACCACTTTGGACTTTAGCAGAGTGAGGGCGTGAGGCCAGCCTATGAAATACAGCAACCCAGGCCACAGCTCCAGGGAGCTTTCCTTCAGCACCAGGTGAGGGTTAAGCAGCCCTTAACCTTCTCACTTGACCTTGCCCCTCTTGGTGTTTGCACAGACAGTGGCACAGCTGTGCAGTGATTCTCACTGGGGACCAGCCCAGGTGCAAAATAACACGGGAGGGGGATGTGGAACAGCAGAGGAGTTGGGTGAGAGGCTGGAATGAGCACAGAGGGATGGGCATCAGTTTTGCCATATTGCTGGTGGCTGCTTAACTGCACAGAGCTCGTTTTGTTATTCAGTGTGCAGCGAGGAGGATGCACCTGGTCTCTTTTCCAGCACTGCAAAGCAACAGGGATTCATTGCCTTAATAGGAATTTCTCCTAGCAGTGGTGTTAAAGTCAATGGGACTGCAAACAGAGCGTAGAGAACATGCCAGTCTCGGTAGGGTCAGGATCAAGAGCTGTTATGTTGATTGACCTCAGGAAAAGATTATTTTGAAGGGGTTTTTAAATGATTTTAATTAAAGCGTGTATTTAGATGAGTGGAGTTTATGCTAATTACACTTGTATGCCACCATCCTTCTTGAAAAAGTTTTAGAAGTCTTTAAAAACTTGAGCTTCTCCCAGTGCTTCAGTGAGCTGGTGCTGAAGTCATCCCCACAGAAAGGCAGTGAAGGAAATGTTCGCTCGGCCATCGCCAGCACGTCAGGGCCCAAGGGCACCGACAGGGCCTGACTGCCCTGACCAGGGGCCTCCCTGCAGGAACCTGGAGCCCAGGGCTCCGTTCCAGCTCGTCCCTGGTCCTTGCTGAGCCGTGTCACAGGGTAATGTGGCAGGAATTAAGGTGCTGTCTCCCCCTTGGTCCCTGTTCAGAGACCTTTGTTCTGTTTTCCTTGAGGACAAGTCCTTGTGCTTGGTGCTTTGCCACACTTGGAGTGTCTTGCTCCTGACAGCAGCTGGATGTGCAGGTATACTTTGCATAGCAAATCTGGCCTTGTGGTTTGTGGGCCAGGTCCAGCCTGAGCAATATTTCTGTGATTTGCTACCTTTTCTCCAAGGAAGGTGTAAGTACTGCTGTAAGAGCAGACTCCTCTCGCACCCTCCATCTGCCTTCAGCAGCTCCTGCTGAGATCCGGATCTCAGGGGGTCTGATCCTACTCATTTCACTCTGTCAAAGGTTGCCTCAAGATCCCAATAATTTGTTTTCTCCTACCACTACCTCCCCTGCCCCAGTGCCTCTGGCTGCAGCCTTGGGTCACACAATGCTGGGCCTTCAGAGGGGCCCCAAGCATTCATCTCCCTAACTCAAAGCCTAACCCGTGTACTTCCCTTCCCTTTCCAGGCATGCTGGGATCCTTAACCTTCCAAAGTATCCTTAACATCCCCCCTTTCCATAAGCTTGCCTTGCTGCTAACATGCCAGCACATTGCTGGGATCACGGCTACAAGAATGAGTTGCTACACGGAGAGATGGAGCAGAGCTGTACCCCAAGGGAAGAGCCGGCTGTGGAGCGGCTCATTCCCTGTCCTGCTGCACTGCCTCAGCCTGCAGCAGTTTGTTCATGTAGCCATAGCCCAGCGCCAGCCTCATTAACCCTGCCGTGGCCCCGGAGCAGCTTGCTATCAGATGAGACAGTCCAACATTTTCTGTGTGTGCAAGAGCTTGAAGTAGTTTTCTTAGTCTGAAAACCAGCCACCTGATCAGCTGTAAGTTACATGCTTGACAACAGTGATAAAACACCTATAAAATAAGATGTATCAATAATGGAGTCTAAATTGACTATAGGAGGTGTGTGAGCATTGAGCATCCCTCTGCTTATCTTAAATTGATTGCAAGGTATCATTTTAAATTGAGGGGAAAATCCAGTTAAAAATGTATTCAGGGGAGGAAATCAGTACAAAGTGCCTACTGTTAAAGTGTGCCTTGATTTTAGTGTTTTTGGCTTTCATTTCATGAAGTGTTAGATGAGTGGATAAGCAACAGGAATGATATGATAAGGTTGTCTGTGTTCTGCATTCACATTCGGGTGGTAATTCCAGACGAGAAAGAGAGCCCTGTGATTTGTCACACACGTTGTGCTGGCTTTCACAGAGTGTTCTGAGACTGATTTAGCTGATTTTGGATGAGGTGGAAATTAATTTAACAGGTGCCAACAACCATGGCTTCCCAAGAAAATCTGAGTGGGGAAGGAGGACGGCTCTGCCACCCAAAGCATCAAGAGGATGGATAAGGAGCAGGGATAACCAGTGATAGGAAGTGAGACAGAAACCTGGAGCTAGTGGGAGTCTGATCCTCATTCTCTAACAAGCCCTTTGGGATGTGGCAGCAACAGGGCTTCTCCAGGACAGGCTCTTGCAGCAGGATGGATGTGAATGTCTGGGGCAGGCAGGTGTGGGCAGGAGTCTGATCTTGGTTCTCCCTCCCTTCCCATGGGATCCAGCCCTGGCTGTGAGGCTGCCCTGCTAATCCCGAGCCCAGCTGTCTGTGCTCTATGAAATGAGACCTTTCCTTCCTCATACATCCCTGCTTTAGCACACCTTGAAACTGGAGAGAGTGATAAATTGAGCTCAGGCTGTTCCTTGGGAAGAATTACAGCTGCCTGAACAGCCATGCATGCAGGCTGGGTATTTTCCTCTCTGCTTTGCCATTTTGAAGTGACATTTGCTTTATCCAAGCAGTCATATTAAAACCATGCATCTCAGTAACCCTTGTTTATTAGTCTATGCAGTATTCGTAATTTCCAGACGTTTTACTGTGGTTTTGGCAGAGTCTTCTTTATATTGTTGAAACTTTTGAAAAAAATAATTAAAAACAACAAAACAAACCCAAAAGCCAGCCCACCAAAACCTGTTAGAATTCCTGATTTCTTATGTGCTGTAGCAAGTATATAAACAGTCCTCTGTATTTCAGGGGTTTTTAATCTGTGACCTCCCCACTATAAATCTCAATAGACAAATTTAGATCTCAACACAAAACCAAATTGCTTGCTGTTTATGAAATGCATATATTTGTGTTGTAAATGCAATCCAATAACACCACTATTGTCAGAATCACTTTCTTTTTGCTTATTGAAATTACATGCACATTTAAAATAGATTTATAACTGCCTATTTCCATACCCCAGCAAAACCTGGCATTTCACTAGCTGTGCCTTTGATAGTCAAGACTTCTGGAGATGTTTTCATGATTTCTTTCTGGTTAGTGGAAACAGGAGCTGTTTATTTTGATGGTTTTTATTTTTCGCATCTACAGCTGAAATTGCGTCTACTCAGTTATGTCAGTGCCACAGTTGTCATTTATTAAAAATACATGTAGTTTGAATGGAACCCTATAAATAGAGTTTAATAGAAATTTTTAATATATCTATATACTTATAGCAAGTAGAATCTAACTGCAGGTTGAATTTTCCTCCTAAAACCTGAATTTATTGAATGGCCAAAACCCTGTGACTTTGCTGGCACTTGCACTGTCACTCCTAAGTGAAAGTGGGGAGTGTGACTGGCATGACCAGCTCTTCCAGGGCTGCCTCCCTCAGGGGCTGCTTGGTCCTGCTGCTCTCCCCCGGCTCTTCTGGGTGCTGCTATTTGTCCAAGGACTGACAGCGGGGAGCAAACTTACTTGGACTCTGCAGACATTCAGCTCAGCTTGAGACTGGCTTGACAAACCTTTATTCATCTGTGACAGAGAGCAAACATAACCCCAGGGACTTGGGTTCAAGCAGATGGAAAGGAGTTTAACCCCAAAACGCTTCCAGCTAGAGTTCTTCTTTATACAGCATAATCCTCTTACGCATCCACCTATTTCTTATCTCACTAAGTGGTTGAATATTTTATTTGCAAAGCTTGCATGTGGGCTTCATTTATATTGCATGCTCTGTGTTCAATGCACGCTGTGTGTCTTCCCATGCTGGGGTTGTGCACTTCCCAGGCTGCATCTCCTCATCCACACGACATCACAGAGCCTTGGACAGAGCTTGGTTTGTCCTTGGACAGCTCCCTCTGGTTTTTGCTCGCACAGCAAGCTCAGGGAGTGTTTGGACAATGCTCTCAGGCAGTTGGTGGAATTTTTGGGGTTGTCCTGTCCAGGGCCAGGAGTTGGACTTGATGATCCTGTGGGTCCCTTGCAGCTCAGGGACGATTTTATGATTAGAGTATATTCTTAAGACCTTCATAGAACTGTTCTTGCCTATGCCAGCATTCACCCAAAGAAAAGGCTGGGACTTTTTTCTTCCTAGTTTCCATCAATGTGTTCACAGCATGTGCTTTTCAGTATGCACAAGTCTTTTTGGGGTTGAGGGCTCACTGGTGGTCCCAGGTTCATCCAGCATCAGCTGGAATGAATAACTGCTCTATGCAATCCAACCAAATGGAGAAGGTAGGATGTTCTGGCAGAGCAGGACCTCACTCCTGAGACTGTACCTGGAAAGTGCTAAAGAAACACCCCTACAGGGATTATTAATGCATAGAAATAAAAGGAAATTTTGAATGCTAAATAACTGAACAAAACCCAAAGACAGATATTAAAGCCATTCTGGAAAGGCTATGAATCAGTTGCAGGCAATAGGTTGGAACAGAGTGTGGAAGTGCTGGAAACACATCCGTCATCAGGGAAGCTGTAGCAGCCTTGTTTCCTGACTGCAGAGGGAGAAGCTTTGATCACAGCTGTCAGTGAAGCACTAATTTCTTAAACACTGACTTAAAAGCCAGCATAAAGTTTAAAAAAGAATGGGAGTTTATGACTGAAATCTTGTTTCAAATGTTTATTTTCTCTCTTTCTTAGTAATATGCATTTTAATAAAAGTAACTTATGGCCCCTAGGATTTTGATTCTGTAAGTTGATTTCATCCTTTTCTTCTTGCTTACCTGTCAACCTCATTTCATCAACTCCTTAATGTAATATTTCTTTCATTAGTGAATAGTGACTAAGGCTGGGGAACTGGAACTGCTGGGGTTGTATTACGTAGTGCTGCGAATCAGGTCAAAACAGTACTTGGATACATGAAAGAAATTCTGCTTGTCAGGTGGGTATTTACCCTGATGCTTTAATTCAGGTCAGTGGTAAGCTTTTAAGGTAATCTCTCATTCACTGCACTGGGGTTCTTGGAGTGCACAAAGTGGATTTCTATAGCATGAAACGAAGTCAGAAGAGACACTCCAGGAGTGCACCTAATCTCTCTGCTAATGGACACTTAGCCCACTTAAACCCAGACTGAGCCAGGCTGAAAGAGCTGCCCCAAAATTCAGGACCCCCAGTTACTGCTGTTGGTTTGCAAGTGAGCATCAGGCTGGGGAAGAGCGACCTGGTGTGTTAACTAAGCTAGAAATCCATGAAACAAAAAAACCACTTTCATTTAGAAGGGTTTGCTCACCCAGAGTTTGAATGTTGATTGGCTCTGATAGTGTGTTAGGGTAAGGAAATGGATGTTTGAAATAGTGACCTCCTCCTTGGGAGAAAAACGGTACAACCAGAGATGGTCTGTGGGAGAAGGGCAGTGATGTACAGTGGTGTCAGACAAAGCAACTTGAAACGGTCCTTGGGGGTCAGGAAGGGTTCAAGGGAAAGAAGACCTGTGTGGGTTGGGTTTGCATCCAGTACTTTCAGATTTGGCTGTGGGGTTTGTGTTCTAGTTTTTGTTTTGCCATCCTCAAGCGACAATGATGAGAGGTATTAGCATCTATTGTTTTGAACTGAGATTTCTAAATCTGCAGAAGGAATTATCTCCTGGATATTGTCTCTAACTTGGGCCAGTATAACATTCTGGCTGATGTGTTAAGTGTTTCATCTCCTATCAGGATGTCAGATCTACTAAAGCAAGCACATATCTTTGGGGTTTGAATACACACGAATCCCTGATAATGCTACAAGGGAATAAGTGCAGGAGAATCCATGTTAAGTGACATCTCATTTCTGCCTTTCACTTAGCTAAAGCCAATAATAGGCTGAATAAGGAGCAGATGTAAGCTCAGATATGCTGTGTAAGTACTTGCAGTGCTTATTCAGTGGTGCCAGGTGTGTGAATATGGGAAAGCTCTGGAAGATGTGAATAATACCCATGCAGGTTAGCTGCTATCATACCCTGATATCAGATCTCCAGAACAGGACTGGGAGCAGAACAGCTTTTCTATCCTTGAAGACTTCAGAATTTCAGTCTTCCAGTGCTGGTGCACCACTGGCACTGAAAGGTTTAGAATTTCTTTGTTGTGTGTGAAAAGTAGAAAAAACTCATCCAAATTCCCAGAGACTTGGACCCTCCTCCCATTCCTGTCCCATTCCTGACTGTTGGGATAACAGAATTGATCTAGACATGATTACTAACGTGAAAAGATTGTACCACTGAAAATAAAAATCCATGCCTCAGAGCAGGAATTGCTTTCCCATATCTTCCATTAAATGTTTCTGTGCTTTAAATATGTGCTTGAAGATATAGACTGGGAGGAGAAAGGCAGGAAATTTTATTTGGGAAGTCTTTTTTTTTTTTTACTTGAACAAAAGGGTCTAGGAAACACTGAGAAAGGTGAACTGCCTTTCCTCTGGAGATGAGAGAAATCATCATTTTTTAAAGCAATCCCTCGGGCCATGCTGTAAAACCTCAGTGCCTTTCAATGGAGAGGACTGGGAACTGACAGGGTTGTATTTTGGGATGTACTATTCCAGTGGTGGCCCTGCTGTTACGGAAGTACAGACATGACCAGTGGTGAATCTTGCCCTTCTTTTTAAGGACAGTTGAGGAGTGAATTTTCTGGGGTGTATCTGAAGAATCTCAAATAGAGGAACTGTCACTGTATTGCCCTCTGAAACATCAAATGCTCCTGGTCAGGAATTGGTCCTACAGAACCTTGGACTACAGAACCTTCAAAGGTTCCTTCCAACATGAGCTATCCTAAATCCCAGCTAAAAAACCCAAATCACTTGGTGACCTGCATGGGAGCCCCTTCTCCTTCCCTGGCAATATTCCTTCTGCAGGTGGGGACATTAGAAACTACTGATTCTGTAGGAGAAAAGCTTCTGTGTTAACCTGAAGATCTGGCCTTGCTTGCGATGTTCAGGATTTCTGTATTTATCATGATTCTAGGTGAGATGTGCAGAACATCTGAACCTCTACTCTGCCTTAAGAGATCACTTGGATTTCTGAAAAGATGCTGAAATTCAGAATACACTGCGTTCACATTACCCTGCTCCCTGGTGAATAGACACAAAGGCCGGGTTTTATGTGAAGAAGGCCCTTGCTCTGAATTTGTCTTTAGGGTTTGCATTCCAGTTGGATTGCTGCAAAATAGTCCTTCCTTTTTTTGGTTCAAGCCTGGGAGGGAGGCTTGTTGGGAAGTTCAGCAGTAGCTGTGTAAGCTTTATTTTCACTTAGCTGTGTTATTTTGTTCTTATGGCTGTTGCAATCTCCTGCCATCTGGGGGCTTCTGGACCTGCTTCAATAAATCCTTTTCTCTTTTCCTGCTGCTCTGAGGATTTTTGCAAAGGGAAGGGGAAGTGGATGGTTTATGCAGTGGACTCCAGGCTGTTGAAGGAGCATGAGACATATTTTACTTGTTCATGCTTACGTAAAATTATCTTGGTAAATTGCCACAAATGGCAGCCAAGGAAGAAATCGGTGACTTGTCTTTACTGACAGGCTGACACAATGTGAAAGGGAGCTGCTAATCCCCTTCCTGCTTTTCCACAGCAGAGCAGTGTTGCTGACTTTTAGGAAAATGTGTGTGTGCTCTTGGATGGATTAAAATGCCAGGAACCATCCTGGAAAGTACCAAGTGGTGCCTTCCAAGAATGCCACCTTCCAGAGGTACCATCCTGAGGAACTGCAGAGCAGGGAAGTTCCCAGGAGAACCACTTATATGCTGTGGTCATGAGCTTCTGGAAAATTCTTGCAGCAGAAGTCTTTCTTGAGAAAGTCACCTCTTTCCACTTACACGTTGCATCTGTCACTTTTGTAAAGTGCTTACACTGTTCTTAGGAACCCTTAGTTATAAATTTCTGCATGAAGCCCCACTGTTTTATACAGTAATTTTCTCTCCCAAGAGACTGTGAAATGACTCAGCCCAGCAGCCCTCTGTGATTCCAGCATCTGTATTTATGAGCTAGAGGATGTGTGTGATGCAGCATTTCGTTTCACTTTTTGGTTTATAGACTTATTTTCACTTGGCACGTTACTCATCCCTCCCTCTCTGTAAACACACCACTGGTGTGGATTTCCTCAGACCAGTTTTTACTCTCTTTGCTCTTTTGCCCTGCTGATGGTCCTGCTCAAGCATTCTGTGGCCTTATGGTCACCTTTGGTCTGGCTGGCACATCGTCATCGTATCAGCAACTCTCAGTTTCCAAACTGCCATGTTTAGTAACAGTGGTTCTGAGATTCAGCACTGTCAACTTTGACTGTTCCCTTGACCTCCTCATTTTCCTGGGAGGTTATTGGGATAGCTGTATAATGGAAAATATGTTAAAAGAAATGCAAGTGGCATTTATTACTCCTCTGACGAAGCTTCATTTGTAAAAGCTGGTTAATGGGGATGTAGCTGCTGTCCAACGTGCTCTCAGCTCGCTGGTGGAGTGCATGCCAAACAGATCTGTGCCTTTCCTGCTGCTCTGCAAAATAACCCATACTGGCTCTCAGGAGTGAGAAACAAGCTTTCCTTACCCCGTTGGAGTAATAACCCATTCAGTGTGCGGGCGGATTAGTTCGAGTGGTTGGGTTAAAGAATCCTTTTTTTTAAGACGAAATAACCCTACTATGTACATAATTAGCTTCTGCTTTTGTTTTTAATGACTCTAATCCCAGGGTTTAGTCTTTTGGGCCTTTTTTTAAAAAAACATCGGTATTCCAGGCATTCTCTAGGTGTTCTCACAATCCCCTGGTCTGGTGCTGATGCCTTCTTAGAGAGTCAGAAGTAACACAGCTTCAGCTTCAGCAGGTCCACAAGAATGATTAACAGCAGCCAGGTGTACTGATTCCTAATGGGAAATACTAACTGGACAGAAGGGAGTGTTCCACATTTGATGGCAGGCCAGATCCCAGATCTGGAGTTCTCTGGTCAGCTTCATGCTTCTCTTTGGAGCAACTGATCATCTAATTGAGCTCTTGTTTCTTGTTTGAAAAAGCTACACTTTGCACAGCTCTAACCAAGATAATTCCAGAAACCTTATTAGGAGCATCAGATTTGTGTCACCTTATATTTGGACCTCAAATTTTACTTGAACATGTCTCCTTCTTTTCAGTGGCAGAGAAGCAAGTGATTGCAGAACTGAGCAGCCCATGAAAATCTCTCTTACATCAGTCTGTTTAACTCTTTAAGAACATCCTCTCTTTCTTACCCAAGACCTGCACATGACAAGCAAAGGGACCCCGATCCCTTTGTCCTTTGTGTGTTCATGATTGTTCTGAGATCATCTATAACAAGCTCCACTGTACGTGTAGGGCCAGAGAATCAATAATTGATCACAAGTCCAGAGACACCTGCTGATGGTCTATTTATAAACCCAGTCCATATTGCGTGAAGTACTTGGGGATAAAAGAGCTTTATATATGCAAATATTCATTTTTCTTCTAAGTGAGGTAAAAAGCTGTTTCCATCTCAAAGGACGAAAATCCTAGGAGTGTTGGTGGAATTGAGCCCATCTTTTAATGATCCTATCAGCAGAGTTGCCTGGCTGACATTTGATTATCTCTGAACAGCGTAGTGCTGCATTACCACCTCTCCCAAATGGATTGCTTATCCATGCCTTTTGCAACACCCTGGCTGAATTAATTCAACTGTCCCTGGAGTGCTTCCAGCAGAGACAATTCACTGGTAACAACAAAGTGAAAGTTCCCCTTCCAGGATTTTAACTCAGGATTTTAACTGGCATGTTGTGTTTGGTTCCACTTGCACGCACAGCAATCCATTATTACAAATGTTAAGCAGTTATGAGTCTATTAAAAGGAGCTGAAACAAGAAAAACGCCTTTGGTGTGTGCTGCTGAAGTGCTGGGGGTTTAGTGCACCTGTAGGATGGTGCCCAGGTGATTGCTGGGCTGATTTTATGAAGGTGCAGCAGCATTTCCACCTTCAGACTGTTGATATCACCCTGTCCATAGCTCTAGGAGCCAGCGCTGGCTGGTTACCGGTGCTGCAGAAAGGCTTGGTATGGCTGTGGCTGGGTTAAACTCCTGCTTGCATTCAGGTGACTTAAATGATCTCTTTGTTATTACTGTTCCAAGCTCTGTCACTGCCTGTGAGTAGTATGACCTGAAGGCAGTGCACCTGTTGGGAAAACCTTCATTGTTTCAGGGGGAGCAAGCCAGAAAAACAACTTCTCCTCAGAACACGTTTTCCTTCAAGAAGGCTGGGATTAGATCCAGCTTTCAAACTTTATGGATAATGCTCCTGTCTGATTTGTCAGTTGTGTCTCTGCCATTTCTGTTGGCAGAGCATCAGGTCTGAAAGAGCCTCTGACCCAATAAATGCATGAATTATTTAAGACGTGAGCTAATTTTCTTCAGGCATTGTAATAGATCAAAACATGATAGCAGCACAGAGGACTGTTTTCTGGAATTCCATTCAAGTATCCTTTAAACATTTTAAATATATTTGCATTATGGTCAATTAAAAGGAGCTGAAACAATGCTAATAGTGGATTTCTTATTACTAATGCTTTTAAAGTTCCTAGATTTGTGCTTCATGCTTGAGGGTAAAGCCCCACCTCTAACTAATGAGAGCTAAGAAGAAGTTTCCCTATGGGCAGATTATTCCATAACTGCTGCACGGCTGCTGGCTTGTCTCTCCAGCTCAGGAAGGGCTAACATCCTGCCAAAGTCTCTTCCAACCTCTTCCCTTAGGGCATTGTTTATTAATTCAGACAAAAACCTCAGAGAATAACGCAAAGAAAAGCTGCTCCTTGAACACCACAGCCTTTGTTCCGTGCCCTCTGCTTTATCTCCTCTGCAGCTGTAGGGGAAAACTCTTTAGTGCATGTTCATCTCTCTCTCTCTAGGTTTTATTGGAGCATCAACCATTCCCTTTCCATCTGGATCTCCAAACTGCATGGGTTGGTCTTGGCTGAGGTGGGCAGGATCCTGGACAGACAGCCCCTCCATCTGGGCTAATACACCAATTTTAGTGTTTCCTTTTTAGTTATCAGCCATAATAATGAAATGAATACAATAATGTGGGCATGAAATTGCTTCAGAGATGCTTCAGCAAAAGGGGAGATGTCTCTGTGTATTTAAAGCCTTGTTCAGAGCCATTGTCACAAATGCACGTGGTGGTCCAGCACTCCAGCCCATGGGAGCAGCGTGGCTGGCTGCTCTTCCAACCCACAAATACAATGCCTAGAAACCTATTTTCGTACCATTTTTTGAATGTATTGCTTGACATGCAGCTTGTCTCCAACTAGGGTTCACATTTATAACAGGTGCTCCTTTCTGAAATTATCATGAAAAAGAGTGCATTCTAATTTAATTATCTAAATTATTTAAATTATTTATAAGGGCTGCTTCAAATCTCTATCTAAAAAATCTTTACAGACTGCATGTGATTTAGTTTTAACAGAAACACATTTTTTTCTCATTTTTCTTTATTTTGGAGAACCTAAAGAAGTGAGCAATTGGCTCTTTAATAGTGCTGAAACTGTTGATTTTTAACCTGATTTCAAAGCATGTTTGAATACAGAGAGCAATTCAAAAATTCTTGTGAGCAGCAGTTTTAGTAGCTGCCATAGCAACAAGTAGAGTATCCAAGCCCTTTCTCCCCACTGGGGGCTGGAAATTCCCGGAAAGGACATGATCTACAGACACTTCAAGTGAGTTTTGCAAACACCACTTGCACTGGGACAATCCCTAGGAGAGCAATCCCAATTTTAACTTGGAAATCAGGGAGACATCAGGCATCTAGAGATGGCAGCACTAACTGAGAATAACAGGGAAACTTTCAACAAATAAATGTTATCTGGATTTTAATGCAATTTGTGTAGTTCATGAAATGATCTGCATAATTTCTAGTATCTTCTAGTTTAGTTTTAATCTCTTTTATCTGTATGTTCTTGTCTCTTCTATCTGTGCATTTTCCTGCTGTTTGGAAGCCTTCATCTCTATTCTGTTACCTGTGCCAAGAAATAAGGAGTTTAATCTTATTAATGCTGTCACTGCCATGTTGCTCTGTCCTTACAATAATGCAGGAAAGACTGAGGGCAGAGCTCTGAACAAGCTGCACATTCTGAAAAGAGGAGAGTTTGAGATGTTCTGCTGTTTCTGGGACCTCTGAACTTCTTCAGGCTCCTGGAAGCCAAACAGAACTGGATTTCAGAGCTGTCCTTATCTTAACAATAAGCCAAATCAGAACTCGAGACCTTAATTAACATTTCTACATTTCGAGTTACTTTTGTGAACACAATAGAGCTGATTATTACTGAAAGCCTCCTCAAAGAAGTTAAATTAATCTGATGAATCAGTGTGGCCAATGCAGATAAGTCCGGTGGAGCATTTTCAAGCTGCACCAGGATCTGTCAAAAAGAGTAATGAATAGATCAGATTTCCAAAAGTACACATTTTGGAGGCAGGGAGGAGAAAGATAAATGACACACACAAACTTCATTAACTTGCATGCTGGGTAACATGAGGCTGCAAATATGAAATTAAACCGGGTCCACAGAAGCAACGTGAAGACAAGGTTGGAGACTGCAGAAACTGCATTGAGTGACAACCCCAGAAGCAGATGGCAAAGAAGGGGAAGGGATGTATGGGAGCAGTGGTGTGGCATTTGTGCTCCTGCAGATGTATCCAGCATAATAATGATAGTAATAGTAATAATAATAATAGTAGTAGTAGTAGTAGTAGTAGTAGTAGCCTTGTTGTGAATGAAATTCCCTTCCCTGTCTCATCCAAGCACATTGAAGATCACTTCAATGGCAGTAAATTCATCATAAACTGAAGAACTGCAAAGGCCTCAGGCTGTGGCTGCTGCAGAAGGCTACAAAGTGAGCAAACAGGCCTGATCCATGCTTGCAGCAAACACTGGACTTTCCAGGGAAGGTTTCTTACCACTCTAGGGGAAAACTTGGCATCTTATTCTTGTTTAAGATCATCTTTTCACCATGCCAAGACTCTGCTGATAGGTGGTTTTGGATGCCAGTGATACATGAGTGGAAATGTGAGATAGTCAGAGTAGCTCTGTTTATCAGAAAGTGGAAGTGATGAGTTCCCACTGATAAAAAAAGACATTATTTCTCTTTCTTATGTGTGAAGCCAGAGAAGCAAACAGAGGAGGGTGATGTGCACAGAAGTGTAAAAAGAAAAAAAAAAAGCCTAGCCTGAAATTAAGAGGGAGAAAGAGGATATACCTAGAGCCAAGAAAAAAAAGGAAACTGCCAGGTATTAGAGGAAAGTTGGAGTTGCCCTCCCAACAGGCTCTGACATGGGGGCTGTGTCCCTGACCTCCACTGGCACCAAATGTCAGGCCAGAGTGGCCTTTTCAATATTCTCATAAGCCTTTCTGACATTAAAGGATGGCAGATAGGTTGGAAAGGACTTAAGTTAACACCAGAGGTGCCATTTGCTCACAGAGTGCTGGCCCTGTGGATCATTTGGGGCACTATTTCAGCATTCCCCTTGTTGGATCACAGGGGAACATCTCTCAGCTCCTGCCCACAGCTGCCTCCTCCTCGATGGCCCATAGGAGTGGTTGTGTGATTTGTAACAGATAAATGTAATCAGGTTTAAAGATTTGTTCAATTTCTATTCTTTGTAGATTTTGTGACCCCCCCCCCCAGACTCCCAGCTTCCAGCTGAACTTGGAGCAGGGAGCACCAGAAATCCCACAAGGGTCTCAAGACAACCAGTCCAAAGCATTTGTGTTTGGACCAGATCAACATCCACGGTAAACCTTTGGTAAGTCAGCTCTCACTGTTCCCTAAGGATCCAACCAACTATGCCTGCTAGCTTCTTGGAATACTCTGGTGGTCTAGGATAGTACAAAATATTTCAGAGGAACCTCAGTAACTTGCACAGAGCAACCCTCAGACCTGGATCTGAATGAGAAGAAACTGCATCCTTGGCAAGGCGTACTGATGTTTCACTCTTTGGAGTTAGGGGACAGGGAATGAGAACAGGTAACTTGTTTACAAGCTTTTCTTCTCTTTCAACTCTCCGAGCAATTTATGTCACCTTTTTTCATGGGAGATGCTGAGACAGACTTGCCAGCTCGAGTTGAAAGATAAAATAAAACAGATGAAGGGGGTGGAGGGGAAAAAGCGTTCCAGTTTTTTTTTTTCCAGTTCTGTACAATGATATAAAAAGTGGGTTATGAACTAAAATATTGAATCACAATTCTTCAGGCAGTTTTATACTTAAATCATAGTGTTGTCAAGTCTGTGTTTGATATGGTTTAATTAATGCTTCCCTTATGTTGCGTTTGATTTTGATGTGTGTGTGATAGATTCACACAACCTCAGGTGATCAAAACCAGGCATTTGTCAGTGTCAGAGCCTGTGCTAAAGTCCCAGTTGGCTCCGTGCACGCCCGGGATGAGGAAGGTGGGGATGGGTTATTAGAGGGATGTGAAGCAGCTATTAAGAAATCACCTACAGTAAATGAAGCCAATCCTGTTTTCATTAGGCTGCACAGAAACCGGGATCAAATGAGTTTGGCAAGGGAAGTCAAACTGAGTATGACATGCCCCACAAGGCGGCAGAGGGCTCCTCACAGCCTGTGGCTTTGCAATTGTTAGTGAGGTTTGTTCACTCTTCCAGTGCAAAACCCTCATTTTCAGCAATCACCAGCTGAAGGCCCTTGTTTTTAGCGAGACAGTATTTGCAAACACCTTTATTATTTGAGACAATCCAAAAGGAAGGAAAGGAGACGGAGCACGTAATTGTTCTCTGAGGGCTGGTGGTGGGATGCTGTTTACTGCACCAGGAGTTAGGAAGGAAGCTCAGAAGTCTTCTTGGTTGGGATTTGCTCACAGATGGAACTGGCAGTGACAGCAGAGCCTGGGATCAGCTTCAGCCAGCAATGACTCTTTTCTCTCCTGTTTCCCTGGGTAACCTCCTCAATCAGTTAGGATGCACTGTGGTGTGCCACCTTCCGCTCCTGGCTCGCTCCTTGTGATGTTTCAAGCACCCTCGTGGCTCTTAATTTCCTTAAGTGTTAAGAACAGTGAAAGCGTTCCAGTGTAAGGCAGTGCTTGATGGGATAAAGTGCTTTGATAAGCTCTTAATTATAAGGATTCTTATAATTTGTTGACTTCCCTTCCCAGCAACAGTGGGACGTTTCTACCACGAGGCCTTCTCAGCGCTGTCATTTGACATAATTCTGCTGATTTCATTAACTTTCACTGATTTTTTTTTATTGCAAGTCGATCACAATGATTGATTGACTGGGAAAATAGGTTTTATCATCCTTAGTCTCCAAATTGAATAGTTGTAGCAGTTGGATGAGGCTAATCCTGGCAGTATCCGCCTTTGGCTGATTTCCACTGCTGAACGGAGCCGCCCCCTCTGTCCCCCCTCTGCGCCCCTGCGAGTTAGGGGATTAGGAGAAGAGGTGCTTAAGCTTAGCCCTTGATTGACACGTGGTTATGCAAATTGTGAAGGAAACCATGAGATCCCTGAAATCTAGCTGGAATATTGGAGACATCTTCAACATGAGAGCATGACAAAAATAGCAACAGACAGTGAAAGCAAGGCCCAGTTATAGGAAATTCATGATCTTGAGCCCATTTTCAACTCCTGGAATCTTGCAACCTTGAGATCCATGTGCCCCCCTGAGCAGCTGGAGGGAAAGGAGTGTGTTTTGGACAGGCAGGAGGCAGTAACTTGTGTGATGTATCTGAATGTTAGATAAACTCTTTCATTTCCACACTGACATGGGAGGTGAAAGAACAAAATGGCTCTGTCGTCTACCACGGGCTACAAGGGAGACTCAGTGTGTGATTCAATAATGAATAAAATAGCATTGCAAACGATAATGGTATATTGTAAATAATTCCATTTGTTTACCCTACTGTGGCATTGAAGTTCATCTCCCTTGGAGACTTCTCTGACTTTTGATGCTGTTTTGCTTTGCATATGCTTGATTTTTAAATTTTTGTTCTTGCTTTCCACAGAACCTTCATACAGGTTCAGGGACTGACAGGACTAAGTGAATAATTCCCAGCAAACAATTTTTTGAACGAATTTTGCATCTTTATTTCTGTAAAAATAGCCCTACACACATCCTGTATGTTTTGCACTAATTTATTGTTAAATCAGTTTTAAGTATGAATTCCCCTCAAGCCACCATCAATCCTTCTATTTTTATGAATAGAATACAAACTCCAGTCTGGAAATAGCTGGGTTTAGAAATTAGTTTATTTGTGACTGGAGAAAATGTGTTATTGCTTTTGTTTCCTGCATGGATGGCTAAGGTATTGCTACTGGTACAAATATGTCCCAACATAATATTTGGCAATGTGAATCTCAATTTTTAATTTTTAAGTTCATTTTTTAAATTCATATTTAAATTATTCAAGTTTGTTCTCTCAAATGCTTTAGAAAGGGAACACAAGGCAATCAAAAGACATCTTCTTTGTTTTCCTCTAGAGAAATCATATGCAGGAATATATTTTAAGGAAGAAATAGTGCAATTACTATTAGTGTTATTTGCTTGACTTTACCATGGAGAGCAGTATTTTTTTTTTTGGAGGTGACTGCTGCATAAAAATACTAAATTATTCATTCAGTGGATGGAGGGTGTGGGCACGTATACTGTGGGTGTAGATCCAGACTAATGTTTACCCCTGAATATTAATCCAAAGATTGGAATTTCGTGCATGTAGTGGATGCTATGGTGATGCAATGCATTTTAGTGGGAAGTATCTCGGAAACCCCTTTTAACTTACTCTGTGTATCTGTGTGAATCTGAAAGACATAAAATCAGGTCAAGCTACCTGATCTACCTCCAGACAGTGTCCCTGGTCAAACAGCAGCTGCTTCACTTCAGCTGTCTGGCAAAATGGGGGTAATGACACCTGAGTTAAGCTCCATGAGATCCACGGATGGGAAGTGCTGAAGTAAAAACACTGCAGTACAAAATTCAGAACATCTACCTCTGCATAGAGACTCGTGGTATTCCTGGGCAAGTATTTGATTAAGTACCTCTGTCATGAGTAAAAGAGGGACCTGAGGTTTCTTTTCTTTTCTGTTTTGGGTTTTTTTGGTTTTTTTAGGTGCCATCAGAAGATGCATATCCTACCTGAGAAAGCCAAGAGTTTCCTGAAGTCCCAAAAAAGAAGGAAAAAAATCCTTAAACTGAGATGAAGGATGATGACAAGACAAATCAAACCTCTCTTTTGGGCAGACACAAAAGTTTGTGAGATGTTTGCATTGATCCTCACCTGGAAGTTAGGTGTTTGAAAGCTTTGAAGGTTTGGGGGAGAACCGAAGCATATCATCAGAGAAGGTGGGTTTCGTTTCCTCACAGGAATTTCGGGTGGAGTAAGTGCTACGACCTGGGCTGTTCTCAGACACATCTGATGGGGCTTTCAGCAACCTGACCTAGAGAGTGGCATTCCCGACCATGGCAGGGGGTGGAATGAGGACATGTCTAAGGTGCTTTCCAACCCAAGCCATTCTGGGGCTCTGTGAGTCTGTGAAGCTGTGTACTTCCTGCAGCTCAGATGCCGTTGGAATTCCTGGCTCCGGAGCCCTTCGCATGGCATCGCAGGCGTTGTTTTGTTTCCAAGCCCAGAAGGATGAGACTTGTGCAAAGAACTGCTAATTTGCTCTGCTTTGAGAACACAAGCTGAAGTCTCCACATGCACAGAGAGCTCAATATCAATGTCAAGATGTGAAGGTGGAAGTAGTTTTTTGTTTGTGTTTCATTCCTGTGTGAAACTTTTGGAGTAACAATTAAAGGAGGGCTCTGAGATGAGCCAAATAATGGTGAAACTAAAGTCCCTGCAGCGTGCTGCCTGCTTCCCTGTTGTCTTAGAGCAGCGTCTGCTGTAGCTGCTGGGTACTGTGGCAGGGAAATCTCCTCCTCATTTCCATTTCAAACTCTGCCTGCTCGGAGATGAGGATAATCAGTCCCTGACTGCAGTTGTGCACTGCAGCATCTTTGCCTCCTGCTCCCTCTCCCGGGGCTTGCTCCTTTGCTGGCCCAGCTGTTTGTGGCACTCTGCTTCCCAGCTGGCTCCGAGGCACTGGGGCTCTGTGGCTCTGTGGGAGCTCTCCAGCACGCTGCATTCACGGGCACTCATGTGGCTTTTCCACTTGCACATCTGCGTTTAAGGAACGGAAATTAATGTCACTTGCATAGAGATTTCTTCCAGTGATCTTTTGCAAGCGTCCCCTGTTCCGTATCTCTTTGTTTGGATGGGATTGCAGAGAAGGATTTGTACATCCACGCTCTCGGTGCATCATTAACCGGTGCCCTTTCTATGAGAGCTGAGAGCATTCCCAAAGCCCAGGGAGTCAATCATACCAACAGCAAGCTCCTCAACCCCACTGATCGTCCTGTCTGTCTTTGGCATTTTTGTATTTTTTGTTAAAAGTATTTTTGTTAAAAGCAGGAGGAACCTGTACTGGAGTTGGAACTAAACCCCCATCTCTCACATCCCACTTGGCATCGGGATCACAACCCCACAGCTGCGGCTTTATTCATTTTTAGGTGAACCTGGAAGATTCTCTACCAAACTCCGCCCTCCAAAATCAGGCAAGAAGACATCAGGGAGGAAACTACTGGGGCCTCGAAATCAGATACACCATAACTTGACACCAGAAAGATGCAGGGCCTGAGATCTGACACATATTTTTGCCAAGAGTTGTATTCCTCACACAGAGGTGGTGGGTGGGGACAGATCGGGCCGACAGACTGCAGGTTCAGTGCTGTTTCAGAGGTCTGGCTCCTCTTGCCATCCTCACCCAAACCCCAGGAAAGAGAGAGAATGGAAGAAACTTGGTGTTAGAAGGGCAGTCAGGGTACATGTCAATCACATAATCAATAGGACATTTGACAGCTTTATTCATCTTTTATCACCCACAAGTTAAGGGTAACAAAATGTCCAAGGCAGCCATTATCAAACAGCTCAGGGTTTGCATCGAAGAAGCCCATTAAGCAGGAAGAGCTGTTACTCCTGCAATAAATATGTGACACAGGAGAGCAGGTAAGAGATTGGGGCCAGGAAAAGTGGTTTAGTCAAATGTGTGAGGTCACAGTGACAAAAGGTTAACAGCCTGTCACGTGGCACATGCCCACAGCCACCGAGTTTCCCAAATATTAACACCTCCAACAAGGCTCCCTCTGCCATGAGGTACAATAACCACAGAGGCCTTAATGATCTTACATATGAAGGAATATGTAAAGCAGCTTAAGTCTCATTCTCCAGCTATTACAAGCTTGATCTCCTAGAATTAGAGAGAAACTTTAATCGGTGTCTCACTACGGTGCTTTGCGAGCTCACACGTGAATTTCTTCCTTGCCAGTGATTAATTTTGCTGTTTGGTGACATCCCATTGAAAGAGTGGACAAGAAGAGCAAGAAATGTATCTGTGCACAGACTGTAATTCTCCTTCCTGAGCACTGCCCAGCAGGCCAGGCACCTATTGACAGAGCTGGCTTAGGTCAGAGCTTGCCAGAGAAACACTTAACATCCATCTGTGAACAGCCAGGGAAGTTGGATCGACCGTGGCTGTAAGCTGTCACTCAAAAGTATTTCTGCCTTCAAAGTCCGTTTTCAAGCACCAGGAGCAGACACCTCCCTGCACAGGGGAGGCGGCAGCCAGGAACGGGACCTCTTGTGGGACAGCCAGGCAGAATCCCAAGGAAGAGAAGGCAGCATGGGAAGGAAGGGCGATGCCACATCCCACTGGGCCCAGAACGCCTCTTGGTGTTTTCGCTGGATGTGAGGGACCAAGCTCCGCTGCCCCAGCGCACGGGCACGCCCGCAGCCTGTTGCCTGATCGCGGCTGGGCGGGGATGCCGCTGCCCAGCCGGGCCGAGGGCTCAGGTGCCCCACTTCCCACGGGCAGCTCTTGGCTGCAGCCCCCCTTGCGGTGCAGCCGGGCGTGATGGCCGGCACAGCCCCGCTGCCACCGGCACAGCCCCGCGCTGGAAGGGCTCTCCTCAGCTGGCAGCCGCAGAGGGACGGGCACAGGGAGCAGCCGGGAAGCGGACGGCGGTGAGAGGCGCTGCGGGGGGCCGGCCGGGTTTGCGGGGAGCGTGCGGGAGGGCAGCGGGTCGGAAACCGCGTCCCCTCGCAGGGAGCGAGTGAACGAGGGAGGAGAAGGAGTCCGGGCCCGGAGCTGGCGGAGGGGGGGTCCCCGCCGGGCGCCGCCCCCTGCCCGCGGCCCGGGCGGGGCGGGGGGCTCCCGCTTGCCGCTATTGGGGGGATGCGGTAGCTGCAGGGGACCGGCGCCGCCGCCGCGGG